>JABMBR010006151.1:0-11403 GCA_018881525.1 Meteorus sp. PSUC_FEM 10030008
CGTCCAGAGCAATCAACTTGAATGCATTAAAGTTGATGTTTTGGTAAGATCATTGCATACTATGAACATAAATCCTATATATATGTAGTATATACATGTAGATTTATTTATATATACATATATCTCTTTGTACATATCCTTAATAACTCTCAAATATTCGATGTTCTCAAGAAAGTTTCTTAAAAACGAATCTTCTGTCATTGTTGAAACAAAAAGTCCCATCCACCATCCAAAGGAAAACTGTAAAAAATAACAAATATTGAGAATATTGTACAACTTTTTAACGTCCAATATTAATTATGATTTTTATTAATCTTCGTTTATTTCAATCAAAGACGGCAAGAATGTAGCCGCTATTTATTTCATTCCATGAGCGCATTTACTGAATTTTGTTCGGAGCATTTCAATTATTCAAGCACCAATCGCATATCCAGTATAGTCATCATTATTTGAAATTTTCAATTGAATCATTTGATATTAAGGAGGTCGGTTTTATGTGACAGAATCGCGTACATCGAATGGTTTTCCCTGTCACTTTCACTTATATTGGTTACGCTTCGATTGGCCCCCCTACAATTTATTATTTATTTCATTTTTATCATTTTTTCATCACGGTTGAATAGTATTGTACGCTTGTGCAGACATAATATGATTTTTCTAATCAAGTCGACAAAGCAACAGCTTCAAATACATGTTTTGCTGAAAGGTGCTTGAAAAATTGTGAAGGCCATTGGAATTATCTTGCGAATGACAGCAGATATAGTGTGATTGCGTATAATTATGACTTCGTTATGTTTTCAAATTCAGATAAGTAGTTGAAATTCACTGGTACGGAAAACATGGATGGTGTGAGAAATTATTAGAAGGCATTTTCGTTTGAAGTTCGTAGAACATTATTGTAGAAAAACTCGTCGATGAGAATCGCTGTAGGATGAATTTATTTTATCAGTTAATATCGAGAAATAATTTATTGCTTCTCAATACACATTAAGATACACTCACACACAAAGTTCTTTCTTAATTTATGAACAGAGCCGTCTTTTTTTAATTATTTATAATTCCAAACATGCGACTACAATGACAACCAATTATTAACATCTTGATAAAAATAAAGAATAATAGAATGAAAAAAAAAGAAGAAGATGGCAAACAAAGACAAAAATCTTTTGTATTTAATTTGTTTAATAAAATTCAAATCATAGTACAACATTATTGGATTCCCAGTTTACGTACACCCATACATAGATTTCGTCCAATTCAACCAATTTATTTTAGTATTTATTGTGACATAAATTATCATTACACAGATTGATTATTTTTCTGTTTCTTTTTTCTTTTGCACAGTTTAGCGAATGCGATGGCGAATGATGTTGAAAAATTAATTTTTTTCGGATGCAGTTACAATAACGAATGAACACACATTCGGGAGAATAAATTCGTGAGAGCCAAAATATGAGAAACGAAAAATAAAAGTATATCCTCAAATATATTTTATACGAAGAGAGATCTTTTTTTATGTCTGTCTTGTAAGCATTTAAGAATTTAGAAATTACATATAGGGATTGTTCAGTGTAACGTAAAATATCATATTGGAAGAAAAAAAGAAATTAACTCTTTTAAGCATCGCAATTGATACCCATCAATGTATCCAAAAATTTAGAGTGAAACATTGTCCACTCGATTCATCGAATAAATGTAATCCGTAAAATTGTCCTTCAAATTAATATATCCAATCAGAGGATTCAATATAAAACAAACCAAAACTGTTCTCTAATTTATTATCAATGACAACAACAAATGGCAGCAGAAGTTGGACGATGTTCCCATCGCAGAGAATGATGAAGGTAAGTAGAAGCAAGATCTTCACAATCAACATCACGAAAATAATAAAATCCAATTATTCTATAGTTCCCTCTTTTTTGCGAATCAACCTCCTGGTGGTTCCATGGTGTACTGCGCACGCCCTCAGGACATTCCATACTCGTTAGACCATGCAAAACACAAATATAAAGTAAACACATGGCACCACCGCGAACAGCAGCAGCAGCAGCAGCAGCAGTCAAGTACCACCTGTTGCACCATCGTTCAACACAATATCCCTGACCGGCCACTCGAACGTGAACTTCTCAACTATGTGCGCTTCTCACAACTAAATCTTTTAATTTTTTTCGAATCATTTGAAACTTCACAGTGTGAATTTGCGGCTCCACTCTAAAACAAAAGGAATAAATGGAATAAACTTGAGGAAAATAGAATAAATAACTTTCGAACGAACCTTCGGGTGATCTTGATCTTGATCCCAACAGTATACTGATGCTCGTTGTCTCTCCAGGTCCACGACACTTGCGCGCAATTCTCGCGGCTGCAATATTACCTTCTCTTTTTCATTTTTTATACCGTGTTCTCCCTGAGGCCATTCGTTTTGTATCCCCCTACCTTTTCCGCCGTCTTCCTGTATATGTCGCTTATCTTTACCTCTTCTTTTATACCTCCTGCTCTTTCACTCTCTTCACTCACTACCTTTACTTGGCTACTTGGTGGTTTCCCTCCTTCTTCGCCTTCTGTCGGGTTTCGTTTCGCTGTTTCCCTCTCCATACACACCAAGCCATAGCACACGATGCAACGTGCAGGGGAGAAAGACCCGCGCTGCTACGTTCACCACTAAACTCCTATCCGTAGTCGTTCGAAAACCTCTCTTACCTGTAAAACGTTACGGCTTTATTCGTTTTTGCGCGCGTTAACTCTCCACGAGTTCCACGAACTCGCGCTACCAACTTACCTCTACAATTTTATCACTCGTTTTTGTTTCATTAATTTTTCACTTTGATAATATTTCTCATTCATATTTCAATTTGATCATCAGTCATATTCAATGTGAATAATCCTGGATAAATGATTAAAATTTGTACCCATGTCCAATGTTGATAATACTGCGTGTGTGTCATGCGGAGAACACATCGTGCTCGACCCTGACCTTCGACTCGTCAAGGTCAGCGGTTGCTGGGGTTTGTTGTAGTGTACGATTTGACCCATCGATTTGAAACTTCATCGCAACACCACGTGGATAGAATTCTTATTGACGTGCGTACACAAATAAAAAATATTTTGTTGCATCTTCACATTGAAGTGTTCACAGTGTTGTTGATTTCTCCTTCGTTTTTGTTAATTCGTCTACTTAATATGATCAATGTGTGGTTGATTGTACGTGACTGATATTACGTTTGGATGCAGAACAATAAACAAATTGTTTTATGAGCCCGCATGCCACGGTAAAAAATTGCATGTGGACTTTTTTTTCTGTTTCTTTGGAATTATTTTAAATATTGCTAATTTTTTTTCTCGTCGTTGATCCTTGGTGCATGTCGAGAAGGACATTTGGACGCATCGCGTGTTTATTTTCCGGCTGCACCGGCATATGCAACAGCATTTTGCGATCCGTTGTGTTCATTATTTCCGGTTGCACGTGAATATGTTTTTTTGTGTGTTTAAATATTATTCTTTGATGTTCACGCTTATGTATGTGTGTGCAAGGTGTATGTAGGTTTTTGTATGTTGATGTGAACTGTATAATAGGGTGGCTCAAGGACGAGGGTGTTCGTGTGAGCATTCACTCGATGCCAATCACATACGATCGATAGACTCTTATTTGAGATCGATGTTACCTTAGATGTCTATTGTTCTTCGCAGTCATTTATAACAGTGACTATTATTACTACCGCGTGCTTTGAACTCGCTAATGAGCCGGGAAATACTACTGGGGAACGGAAGTTACATACATACATTTAATATTTTTTTACACATTCATTTTTGTTCCAATTTTGTTCGGTTCGTGTGAGTCCGTGTTGGGGCTTTTTGTTGCGAGTGAGAAGTGAAGTGATTTTGCTGTGTTGTATATGTGGAAAATAAGCGACAATGCAAGTGTGAATTCATTTTTTAATTTATATAAATAAATTCATCGGCATTAATCAGGTGAATATTGATTCATTGATTTGTTTTATTTCATAGAATATTTAAAGATTTTATGATGAATCTAAACAATTCGCATAATCACAAATATTTTGAGGAAATAATTTTCTATTTCTATGAGATGATGATCGCGAAAAAAATTTCTACAAGTTTGTTTTTCAGTCTAGTGCATCGATTTCTTCACTTTACATCACAGTAACGAATTTCGAAAATGTTGAAAAAAAAATTCACCAGTGCAGTGTGCTGCTAAACGGGAAGTCAGATTTTAATCAAACAATGGCAGTTAAGCACGGTACAACCCTTTAGATCGCGCAGTTAATATTGAACAGAGACGTATTAACGTCTGCTCTTGGACACTCAACTTTACATGTGCAATATTTATAAATAATAAAAAATTCTTACACAATATGAATCACAATATTTCATAAAACGTCTGAAAATTTTTCCACACCAACTAAACAAATTATGACGATCAGAAAATATTTACACGTCCTGAACGCATAACAAAATTTTTGATTCAATTCCAACATTTGTTTTATCAAAACCCAATGATAACGCACCGGAAAAAAAAATTATTTACATTCATGTTGAACTATTTTTTCATTGCAATATTTCGAAACACAAATGTCGAGCTGTATTTATTTGTCTATGTCGATAGACGATCGGTTTCATGTCCGTGTTTGGCCGAGGTCGTGGCACAGAGAACGACACACATATACATACACATATGTATGCATTACTTGCCCGATTGAGGTGAAGAGAAAGCCCGGGAGTGATAAACGTATTGGTATAACGTATGTGCAATTCATTTATTTATTTTATTTTTATTTCATTTCTTATTTGTTTAAACACCGAAAAAATATAATGCTGAGTATTCATATGTATATTTAAATAGCGTTAATTGCCGTGTGCTGCTTACATCCGTCATTATAGTGAAAAGATATTAACTACGATATAGGTAAAGACGTTGAATACTTTTTTTCTTTTCCCTCAACAGCGTGACCACTCGACTGTGATGTGTGGCACCTGTCCACCTTCAGTTCATGGCAATGAACACCATAAGCAAGATGGAATTTTTTTTATGTTTACGGATTTTCTGATTGTTGAGAAGTAAATTGCAGAAGGAGAATAAATAGGAGAAAGAAGAAAAAAATTTCAAAGTATTTGTGGTGTTTCTATTCTTAATATGCGAATATTCCACGTAAAGTTGTTTCACAATTTTCGAATGTAGGACAACGACAAAACCAAGTGTTCATATATTTTTATTATCCCCAATTCTTGTTATTTTTTTTCTATTACATTTTATTTTTTTTCTTACTAATGCATTTTTTTCCATTATTTTTTTTTACATCATCGATTTTCCTGTTATAAGGGTTGTTCGTATACGTTGTCCTAATGATTGCGGAAACGGAAACGACACGAAACGTTTTCACGCGATTGTGTACATCTATGAACACGTTGCACGTTTACATGTACACATCATATATTCCTTTAGTAATATATTCTTATGTACAACGGACTTTGCGTTTGAAGAAATTAGCATAGCGAATCAGACCGAAGATCAGTCTCATCCGCGCATGTAAAGCGCGAATAATCATTAGGTAAAATCCGTTAGATTTCATTTAAAATTCCACTTGGTTGTAATTTTTTTATTTTTCCACAATTCCTTTTTTTCGTTCTTCTTCCTTTTGCTTTATCGCTCTCAAAATAATACAATCAGTCCAGTTATCAATTGCTTTTTCTTCACAAGGACATCGCAATGAAGATAGAATGAAATTTACATGCGACTATCTGCCATGCAGTAAAAAAACGGGTATATTCATTTCGACACATTTCATTTTCGTATTTCTTTTTATTCTTATCGGTTATCAGGAAAGTGGCTGAAAAAAAAAAACCGACTGAAAAAAAATTATTACAGTGTATACAATCGGCGAAATGACGCAGCCAACATACGTGTCAACGATAGACGATCGATATCGTTTCCGAGAACTCATTACTCCTATCCTAGTAAATTTCCACATGGTGCAAATATATGTTAGGCTTGTCAACACTCGTCATCTCGAGTATATTGAAAAGAGAATAGCGAAAAAAAAAACAATAAAAACTACTGAAAATTACAAACAAATGAACAATGTAGAACATGCCAGAGAAAAATTTATCAAGCTCAATTGTGGTAGAGAAATAAATTTATTTCTCATCAATATATCGCCGAATAGATACTACAAACAATTCGTAAATGTGTATAAACGCGACATGAATGTATTATAAAATTTCATTTCTGTCTGCATTGTCGCGAAAAAAAGAAATAGGAAGAGAGAATCAACTTTTTGATATAATAACGTCTGTGAAAAGTGTCATGTTATGTTGTTTGTATATCCAGGTCGCGCAGTGAGATTAATCTCAGTTTTACGTGCCTGGCAATCGTGTCCATGATCTCTCGAATCAAAAAAAAAGAAACCGAAAAACACGGCCAAGAATTCACGTCTCTCTATACATACCATGTATGGCAATATAGAGTGGAATGTTTGGATGATGAATTCAATTACGTGTTTTAATGAATTAAAATAATTCGTCTTTCTCATTTCATCAAATTTCATATTCAGAATTATTTTCTTTCTTTCAATATGCATAACACCATTTCCTGTCAAAAATAATTTATTTATTCGCCATTATCAATTGACAGATCATTATAAATTTATTTCAATTGCTTCAGACTTTAATTAAAAAAATTTTAACAAGTTGTATAACACTTGGAAATTCCTGTCAAAGATAAATGAAATATGTTCTCATGTTCAATTCAAGACACTTTTACCACACATTCAAACAATATCCAACGTAATCTACCACCAATCTATGATAAAATGAACATCACTGTAAAACCTCCGTCATGGAAATTTTTCCACTACAACATTCTTTATATTAAGTAGAATAAAGAAAAAAACATTAGCGATCGATGTCTAAATGAAAAGAACTAAATGAAAAAATTCATTTGTCCGAAGTGAATTTGACCATTGAAAAGCAAAATTGCTGTCAACGATGACATACATATGTATACATCTACGCAGTAACGATTAACTGTAAACTATAGAGTATACAATCTTGATGCGAGCCGCAACTTGTATGCAGTTGGGGCACGACGCCCCAAACTCTGCGACGGGTCAATAATTTCCTCGACGTAAAACGGAGGTTCCTGGAAGAGATTCTCATGTTCCCCGGAGTGACTCGCACTACCACAAATACATATAAACATATATATATTTTTGTTTAATGTCATGATGTGACTTCTCTTTCTTACCCCAGCAGTCTCACTTGCACCCCAACACTCTCCATATGTAAAATATAGATATATACAACAGTTGGTATCGTGTCGTGGCTCGTCGAGTTTCCTGAAGAGGGTTGATGTGTTTTATCCTTGTCGACAGAATGGCGTGGGCAGACGTTGTGCAAAGGGAGAAATGAGAGAGGGTAGTTTCAACCCCATTTACGCGCAGTCGCATCGAGTTTAACCGGAAATAAATTTCCCCTTACTCAGTGACTATATATGTGTGTATATGACAGCGACGAGGAGAACTTTCCGCCTGGCATGCTCATGCCAGTCTCGCTCGGACTCCGGTGGTTGTTGGTCGTTGTTGTCGTCTTGGTCGTTGTTAATTCATCGCCCTTTGAGTTGACGCACCCTCGCGACTTTAGCCCTTCATAAACACAGTGGCGTCCGGCTTTATTTTTTACTCATTCGTGAGGAACCAAAACTGACAAAGACGTAATGAAGAAGTAGAGAGAATGAATGCGAGACACAGAGTGGTACTTTTAACATAAAGGAAAATAAAAAATATGGAAGAATGGGAGGGGAAAGAGTAAAATAAAAAAAAATTTTTTTTCATGGGGAATTAAATAGAATGGTATAATACGGGAACAACGGTCGACGAATCACGAGGGACAACAACACTCTGGTTCTATTATATTCACTACTGGACGTGCGTTGTGTCGAGTTGCGCGAGCCAGTTTCGTTGGTGCGCCTCATGCGGCCGGCCACGCGTGCTTTTCCGGTTCTTTCGTCAATCGCGGAAAGAAGATAAAAAAAATATACAGGCGATAGAATAACATTTTTGGGAAAATATCCAGCAATTTTTATCATTTTTATTCAGTTTTTTTTTATTTATTCGAGTCGAGACTGTGTGTAACTCGTTTATTTATTCGTTACCGTTGAAAATACGTCGTCGATATTTTTTTTAATCGTCAATATGTTGTGTGAAGTTGTTTAAATATTTTTTGAAGACTATTTATGTTACAATGCTAATGTAAATATGAATACATATGTATTTATGTTTGTATGGGGTATTGGACAAATGTACATTTCGAATTTTCATCAGTTCGTGTTGGTAAATGTCAAGCGACGTATTCCGTGAAAGTACGTTGACGATTAAAATTTTTTTTTTTTTCCAAAGTATTTTTCCAATTTTTTTCTTTTTCTGCTCTTTCTTCTCTGCTATACCGTTTCACTCTTGGATTCTCGAGCGCGGTCGTGGAACATCGTTTAACCTTGAAATATCCCTCTGGAGTTCTTCAGATTCTTCAAAGAACAGCAGCGCATTATTCTCACGAGAGATTCCCATTTTTTATCACGATTGTTTTTTCCTCGTTTATCTCTGTTCCTTCACTCTCTATTATCTATTATGTTGGAGCGACAAGGACAATTGATTTGACGCTTTCCGCCGGCAAATCATCGTCATAAACAGGATCATCTTAGAAAGTTCATCGACAATCATTTGCAAGACACGACATAAAAAAAAATTGAGAAGAAGAAACAGTGAGAGCAAGAGAGATGTGAAGACGTCACAAGGATGATACGAATGGAAATAAAAGAAGAACATTTATGGCTTTTCTTTTTGTATTCATGTGAGATACAATTTAAGAAAGGATGTGAAGTACAATTACATGTGATTGTTGATGGTAGTTGGCGGGTCTTGGCACTGGAAGAATTCACAGATGTGCAATATATAATCGTGGATCTTGCAATGCCATCACTCGCTGAATGCCGATTCATCTGAAACTATTCTTAGTGTTCATATTCACTTGTATTTATGTGCGAACTAGACAGAAAAGAAAGAGAACACTCATCGTTACATTGTTCTAAACGTCACAATGTCTCTGACATTCATTGAATAATACAAACTGAATACAAATCTTTTTTATCAATTTGTCAGCACCAATATCATATTGCTAAATTCGAAGAAACAAACAAAAATTCATTCACATGAATCTGTATAAATTTGTTCTGCTTGTAGAATATATAATTACAAGATTGCATTAATAAATAAATAATTCATTAGAAAATAACAAAGAAAAAGCGTGAAATTCGAATTTTTATCCAAAAATTTCATTCAATCCTCACAAATTTATTTTTTTCATTTCATTCTCCATATTATCACGCTAAATCCAAAAATGAATCACATTTATTCGTGAAGCCATCACAATTTTTTGTTTCATCAACTGAATATTTCAGCCGAGTGATCATGCCGAACCGAAAAAAAAAAAAAATTGGATCGAAAAAAAAGGAGAGAAAAATAGGGGAAAAAAAACATCTGCACATACACAGCGTGCGGGTTGTCGATAGATTAGTTAGAAAGTCATTCACCTGACTGATAACGATACACAAATGTACATGTACAAGTAATAATAATATACAATTCAACTCTGGCGTGGCATATGTGCCGTTCGTATAATAAACGCAGGTTTTGAAAAATTATCGTGGTGTCCTTCAATACCACTGTGATGTTATCAAACAACCGTACTTGAATAATAACGCAAAATTAAAAAAAGAAGGACGGGAAAAAAAAAAGAATGAAATACGACTCACATTTTCATATATGAAAATTATTCGAATGGTTTCAATTGAAGGGTGAACAATGAACGTGAAGTAACGCGTGGAAGGAGAAAAAAAGAGGGTGGAAAAAAAGACAGTGAGCGACAAGGGATGAATTGAACATTGGCGGAAGTATATGCGACGACCTGGTATTCTTTTATGTACCTGGTTATATTTATATAGCGATGAGTATTATTTCTCTCTTGAGGTCACGAACTTTACTCTCTTAGAAATGTTTGTGTGTGTTTCTATGTCGTCACATTTACCTATATATCCTTACATTCTCATTTCTTTACACATATCTATAAATATATTTATATCGTACCTACATTCCATACCAGAGATATTTGCCATTGACGTAATACTTCATACGGTGGATATAACCTATGGACAACTCGTTCATACATGAACGATTTCCCTTTCTGTCTGTTTCTGTGACCCTTTCGTCAACATACCTCAAATACTTCGTGTCCACTTTTTTTTTGCGCCCGACTTTTTTTATTTTTTGTATTGTTCAGAATTTATTAGAGAATAGTTTTATAAAAAAATGTCCTTCATTGTAGGTTTGATTATAATTATTTTTTGTATTGGTTGTTATGAGAAATGAGAGGGGTTTGGGTTGCGTGGATAAAGCTGGAGTGTTTGGGTGGAGGAGATTAAAGAGGTAAATGAAAGAAAATTGAGGAGTGTATGGGATTCATTGTGAGTATAGAGAGATTTTGTTATTTTTATTGTCGGGTAAATTAACAGTTTGAAGAAGGAGAAATAGTTCTCAGTCCTCTGGGAAATGAGACAGGAAAATAATGAAAAGTGCATTTATTTGGCTGAATCGTTTATTATTATTCCAAATGAAAATACAACAATTTTTGGTGTTTTGTAACACAATCAATGTCAAAATAACCTCCACTCAATAAATGAATATATCAAAAATGAATGAATAAATCTTCACTCGAATTCGATCCCAAACCTCATCAAAACTTCTTCAACAAAATCGTACTAAATCAAAAAATAAATCAGCGCAACATAATCCAAAACCCAAACAAAGTACCGAACTAAAACTTCGCCACCAATTTATTCATAAGCATATCAATCACAAAATTAATCTTCAAACAACTCTACTTGTCCCTCATTACCCCATGAATTTTTATCAATTCTTAACTTCCCTTCAACTCACTTATTTTCCCCTCAACTCTCACACTCATCTAAAATCCAAATCATCCTCTTTTATATACCAAACAGTATCCCTCAATTTTCCCCTCTATACAATTTTCTCTCGCTCAAATTTCTTCAAGTTGATAAAAAATTCTTTTGACTTGCACTAAATAACCGCATTGTGATTCTACACAATCAGGCCACTCAATTTATAACTTCATATATACATGTGTGTGTGTGTATATGATTGTCTAGATAGAGAGTATAGTAAAAGTGGCGGTCGATCGTGTTGTGCTTATCGCACGGACGGATCGACGTCGTGGAAACGACGTTAATGTTGAGCGTTAACGCCGAATAACACCCTCGCGTTTCTCGCGTATATGCCGCGGGCACGCGGTTTCTATACTTATATATATATATTT
>JABMBR010006152.1:0-11403 GCA_018881525.1 Meteorus sp. PSUC_FEM 10030008
ATATATATATTTTACGTTTCCAACCAAAAAGGAACTCGTTTGAAAATTCATCGAATCCTTTTTGCGGAAATTGACGGAATATATTCAAGCGTCCTGGGATAATATCACAAAAATGGGTATTGGTAAATGCCACATGGATAAGACAGGCTTTTAATAAGATGGAAAATTGATGGTGAGTGAAAGAATAAAATTTTGGTGAATAGAAATTGGAAGAAGGGAGAGAAGAAAAAAGATATATTACGGATTGTTGGATTCGGCATGAAGCCAATGCACCGTGTCTATCTATATACATCACAATGATTTTTTTTTTTCAACGTAAGTATATGAAAGTGGCGTTTAACATTGGCATCCTCTCTTCATTTCAGTCTTCCTTCATGTTACTTAAGTATTTTAAGTATTTTCTTCTTTCACCTTATTTTTTTACATTTTCTTTTTTCTTCCTTTCTTTTCCCTTCACTTTTAACACATTAACCCCTCATTCACGTGCTTCCTTCCGGCCATTTATCTCACGTCATTTTTCACTGAATAGAAATCTCTTGAGAGCACATTTTTTTTTCTTTCCTCCACCTTTTTTTCCAAACAATTATCTTTAAAATCACTGCATTAGGTAATTTCAACGTGTATTGAAATTAAACAAACAGATCTACTTGCTCGATGTGAATTTTCATTCATCAACTCGTTTTTTTTTACCCGTGAGAAGAAAAAATTAATGTTGAAACAGAAAAAATGAAAAATACTGTGCAGTGCAAAGGAGAGTATTGTCATTGTAACGAGAATACGAATTTCTCTCAAAATGTCACTTTTATTTCGGAAAGAACAGACTCTCTATAATGATAAAAAAAAGGATTCTATCGGTCTGTTCGTTGCTACATTGTGTTCAGATCACGATATAGTGAAATACACATATATACAAATATATATCTTACACATATGTAGAGACACAGTGGATGCTTACGGTGTCACACGAGAGCGAGCTTGCATCGATTGGCTGACGCTGATTGTCACGTTTATTGTGAAAACCCCTGACAAACCCGGCTACTCACTGCAACGGGCATCTCCTCTGTACTTTCTCTCTTTCTCATTCTCATCCCACTACACAATATATAAATATATACGTACGTATATATAGATATACATATAGATATATATATTTATGTACACCAGAAGACTCTGATCTACTGAGGCAGAGAGAAAAACAAGGGGATCAACAGAGCGAACATAGAGGGATGAGAGTGAAGGAAACTGGGTGGAAACAAGGGTGACCTAGTGCCATATCGAAAGACATTGTGAAAAAAAAAGAGCAGAACATATAGGTGAATATTAGTGAGAAAAGGGAAATAATGATGAAACGTGGTGAGAGGAATGACGACATTCTCATTCGTTGGTTTTCTGATGAGCGTAAATTATAAAAATGTGAAACGATGTGAATCGATGGTTGCATGACGTGAACTCGAAATGGGATGTGGTGAATTCACTTGTTTGGTAGGGATAATTTTGAAGGAAGATGGCAGTGTCGAAACGTGGAATGATTTAGTCGACATGTCATTTGTCTTCTGTGAATTGATGAAACTCCAAGTTCCTTTTTATATTCAGAGCCTGAATAATTCGAGGGATAACGACATTATGTATGGAACAGTATTTTTTTCTTTGAAGTCATCACGTGAGCGTTCCCCTTCACAAAGTCCTTCGTCGTGAAAAAGCTCAGAGACAAAAAGAAAGTTGAATGGCCTTAATGCTAAGTTAAGTTGGATCAAATGGGATAATCCAAACAATTGGCTTCGTCGCCCAGCTGTGCGTCTTATTTCTTCCATTGTTTCAACGGAATCAAATTCGTATATTTAAATCTATTTTACTTACTCTGTACAGCTGTAGACACATAAATAGACGAATACATACATAATACTTTGAATTTATAGTGGAAATCCGCAAAGACACAAATTTAATTTATTGCAAAAAACAGAGTCATTCTCCTCATAAACTGATAGAAATCACCGTGACGAACAAAAAAAAAACGTCACGTATAAATCAAAGAAATTTATTCGTTGTAAATGGGGAAAGTATAGAGTTCTATGATACGTGAGAGAGAAAATCTTTTTCCGCATTGCAATTAACTGGTACTTTATCTTCCGTTATTTCACCTTGTTCTTTTATACGCACACTCTCCATCCGACATTTTCTCTCCTTGTGATTTCATTTGGTACTGACTTTGCTGCAACCTTTTCATTCACTCATTTTGACATTTGTTGTAATCAAGTGAAGAAAAGGGCAAAAAGAAAAAATTTTATGCAGATGAAACAAGAAAGATTAGAAGTAGCTTGGTGTGACACGTATTATTCATAGTTGATGAAACGGTAGGAGAAAGAATAGTTCGAGGTTGAAGATTCAATGCTGAGAATAAAATTGCATTGGATGGTCAAACTTTAGTTGTTAATGATCGAACTTTATTGTAAACTGGAACTGCTATTTAGTTGTGTAAGTAAAAGCGCTAAATTATCTGCAGAGTTTTCCTGGTTGGGTTCAGGTGATTTCTCGAGTTGAAACCCCAAGAGATCTCCAATGAATCGTTACTAAATTTTACGGTGGATTAAGCCGCATTCGAATCAAGGTATATACACCTGATTATTGCGCATTCGTGGAAAGATATAGCGTCTATGTACAGTTGTGTATTATATACTTTGCACAAAGAGAAAAATGGAAATGAATATTTCTATCAATATTTGTTGGCATACAAATATAGATGTGGGAAATAAAATTAATTACTCGTCTGTTATAATATTGAAATGGGAAAATGAAAATTTCTCTCACACTTCTTGTAAAGTGCTGACACAGAGAGGATGGAAATTGCAATTTGAAAGTGCATAATAAATATCAGAAGTCTATCCATCACGAAATTGTTTTTATACTGGATAAGAAATCATTAATTGTGAATTATTTTCATATACGGAATTCAAGAACTTATATTCAGAATTCAATGGAGTATTCAATGGATTTCTGACAAGCAAACATCGAACTATTTTCCAGAACAGTTGATGATAGAATGGCCAATAATTCGAAGATTGCGCAAAATTCATTCTGCGAATATGTTTAAAGATTTAATCACTTTGATGAACAAGAACGATGTGAGTTTGCAATTTGAAAAAATTTTTTACATTCAAACGTAGAAGAAAAGTAGAAAAAAAAATTTCACATTACGTATAATGAATAGACCAGTGTGGCACACGCAGAGAGTGAAAAATGAAAGTTGAAGCAAATTTTTTTTCTCCTACAACAGCGTTGAGATAAAAGTAGTGAAATCAACGTTGGTGCTCGCATTTTATTCTTCATCAGTCAGTGGTAAAAGGAGTTGGCACAGAATATTCTCGTGGCCTAATGAGTTTTTCTGCATAATACACTCAATTTACTGTTGTAAAAGATGACTAGGTAGGAGAAGGTTACTCACATTCAGTAATCAGTGAGTCGAGTTACTCTCGTCAAGTAAAAAGAAATATCGAAGCAAAAGAGGCAGCTAGAAATTGAAAGGCGTTATAAAATCCACGCCCAGTCTGTCCACGACCAACCATGTAGTCATGGAAATGGTGTGCACCAGTCCACCACCGTCAATTGGACTTCACAACTGGAAAGATCGATAACGTACATCGTGCGCATAACTGCAACCATCAATGTCCACTATTTTATTTCATATTTATTCATTTTTATTACAATTTCTGTCATACTAAATAAAACAATACAAAAATACTGGAAAAAGGTGACCTATGCATATGTTATTCCCATCGAGAATTTACATGGCATTGGTGCGAATGAATTATTGTTTTCTCCGCTTTATCGCACACACCACGTGAAAAATAAAAAAAAATAAAATATCTGTCTCTATTCGACGATTCGATCACTGAATTCTTGTTCACATCAGAATTGCATAATTCAATCAACTCGAAAAAGCACGAATAACGAAATAAGTTCCAAATTAATTCCAATTAAATCCATGTGACGCAACAGAAGCTGGTTAATTACTCGCGAGAAAAGATCAGCGTGTCCATTATTGTTTTCCCAGTGAATCCACAATTTTTATCATAAAAAAATTATTCCTCCTCCATATTCACTTCCACCAAAATATCACACACAATTTATTCACCAAAACTTCAATGACTTATGAAATAGCTACAAAACATCGACGCACAGCGTTAGAAAATCCAATGTTGTCGTGTAAAGAAAGCTTTAGGTTTTTTGAAAAGCGAAGAATCTTTATTTATATACGAGGAAACTAATATCCTGAAAAATTTCGACGTTTTATATGATTTATTATCGTTGGGCTTGGCGATGGCAGAATAGATCTGGCGTAAAATTTACTCGACGATGCGCAATGCTATATTCTCTATATATATATGTATATATATACACATATATAGATGTGCAGACGATTTATATCATCACATTTTTGATGGGATATTTTCGTCATGATAGTTCTTCCACGTGAATGGGTCTTGAATGGTTTTTTTCTCTTGCACACCATTCCGACAGGAATAATTTTGCAAGAACAAATTGACGGAATACTCAATATTTGAGATAATGGTCTTCAACATTAATATCTCATTTTATATTCATTTCAATATTAAAGCGATCATTCATTTACAATTATAATGTGGTTGTTTATTTCACCATAACAAAAGTAATTCTTGTAATACTGTAATTATGGTAATTTTAAAAGCAACGAGGAAAAATTCACACCAACATTAACAAAATCCACATGGTAAGGACATAAAGCTTTGCAGTGTACAAATTTTATGAGCAACTTCCGTTTTATATTTCAACTACACAGACTATATATATATATACAGATAGCAACTACAGTGCCCCGGAAATTCACCGTCAAGTCTTGAGTGCAACACCATAATTTTTCAAAGTACCTTTTCTCCCTATTTCCTTGCACTATTTCAGCCTCCCACAATCTATTTTTATTTCTCTACTTTTATTTTTTCTCATCAACAAGGCAGCAAATTCCTGTTTGTTATCCGTTATCGCTCTTCGCCACTCTTCGTATGAAGTTAAATAAACATAAAAATAAAAACAATCACCATCGCTCTATCATTCGTGCATTAATTTTTTTTTTTCACAAAACATTTAAACATTTTTTTTCGCTACTATTTTCCTCTCACGTATGAATGACACTCGTCATTTCACTGTCGTTGATTAATCTGTCATATTCTGTTATTTCTCTTATAAAAATAAAATAATAATTCGAGCAATGCCAAATGTCATGAGAGTATGAAGTAAAACCCTCTTGTCTTTGATTTCATTCACAAGACATTCAATGAATTCATAGGGTGGGAATAAAACGAAATTAAACTCGCAATGTGAAAATATACATCTATATATCAAATGCGGTAGTGCCAGTGACTATTAATCCAACAATTAAGTTCACGTCGGCAGTGTCTCTGTGTGTTTTTAGTCTCACCCTCACCTATACACATCTGTTGAACCGTAAAAGAAATTTTAACGTATTACTTTCGCTCGCGCGATTTCGCACCCAAACTTGAAAGTACTCCAGTAATTTCCGGAGCATATTACGTACACTCGCTCTTATACACAGATGACATTTGCCATTTTGTCTTTGTATATATATACATTACACATATTCACATATAAATACCCAACTGACTCGTGGCAACCGAAATTATTCCGTTGCATTCTCGCGCAGTCTGATGTTACGAATCTCAACAGAGACAACGGTTATGCGACAATGACAATGATAACGATGATGACGATAATGATGATGATGACAATGGCGACAATGATGACGATGATAATGATAGCTCAGAGGAAGTGGAAGTGGTTCACGATGCGACAGTAATTTTCCCAACAATCCTGTGCATAATGCGATAATGATAATGAGACGGTTTTCCCATCTGCCCTGTCTTGAGTCACAACGTCCTTCGTCTATATTTGCAATGGAGAGTGCTATGTATATAAATACATAAACGTCACTCTCATTGTGCGAACCGTTGCGCTGTGTAAATTTAATCACGTTTCATTAATGAAGTCTTCGAAGTGATGGGATGCGATGGCATTTGATGTTGCTGTATTTTCATTTCACTGTATTCATCGACACGCTGCAATTCCACATGATATTTTCTATAATTTAAATTAAACTGGTTTTGCAATGTTACTCAGGGGATTTTGAAGTTTGTTTCACTCGATACCAAGTGATTCCATTGAAAATTGAGGAGAGTCTTTTTATTCATAAATATCTTCGTTTTTGTCGCAGGACTGTTTTGTCAATGATGCCAAAGTAATTATTGCGAATAAAATAGCAAACAGAATTTTTCATAATTCAGAATCCGAATGACAAAAGTTTTCTCTATTTAATGGAATTTATGTCGAATACAATCGAAATAAATTGGTGAATATATTTACCGCGACACAATTTTTGCATCGGATGATAAAAAGAAAGAGAATAAAGTAAAATAAAAAATGATAAAAAAAGAAGAACAAATAGAAACGATGGGGAGTAAATTTCTATAACAGAAGTATCGTGGTACGAAGTGAAAAAGTACCTTTGGCGTCCCACAAGTCCAGTCTACTAAATTTCCATTAATCCCTCGCTCTCCTATTTGTTCTAACTTTGTTTTTTACTACCCCTTTTTTTTCGACGCTAACTCGAACGGTAATTTCCCCATTCCCACTAAACTGGACCATATCAGAGCCAAACGAGAGGGGGAAAGTGCAGCATTCAATATTTATATGTGCAATACATAAAAAGGAACGGAGCGAATTGAAAAAATATGGCCAAGTACTCAACCATCACGCAATGAATTCAATTTCAATTAAAACTAATCTTCATTAAAATGTCTTATTGGAGTAATATTATCCAGCCAGCCAATCCATTATTCAATTTGTATTTAATCAGAGGGGAAAAAAGGTGCCAAAGAGTAGAGCAGCATTTTATTTTATTAGTAGGAAAATAAGGAAGAAAAGACTCAATAAATACAAAGCGACATGTGCACCGAAAAGGATGAAAGTAGAAAACGCCATAAAAGATTGCAGTGGGAGTGTACACTCTGCCGAAGACAAATAGTCAGCCAATAGGTCAGGTCAGTTCGCAAACGAATAGAAGTGTATGTGAAAGAGAGAACAAGGACGTTCTGTATGGTCGTGATACTGTATATGTTAAAGCAGAGTGTCTGTTACTACTTCCTAAACGTCTTGCTATAGTATTTTATCCTTTCTTTTGCTTTCTTCTTCTAAACTCACAATTGTTGTTTATGCCCACATGTATTACATCGAACCCAACATCTTTTATCCATTTTTCCCCGTAGCATATCGCGATTATAAATTGTCCTGGTCTCCAATCTTCTTGTCAATGAACAAAATTATTCTTTCGAAGATATTCTCAAATGAAATAATTCCATCAATTACCTCGAACTACTTTGTTGGTTGATGTGGACCTTTTTTAGGCGAAATATGTTTTTTAGAAATTGATTTAATGCATCGGATCAATTTTTTTCTCAGACCTTTATATTTTCGTGAAGATATTACCCAAGAATTTTATGATAGATGAACAGATGTTCATAAGCAAATACATGTGGAGGTGTGTGCAAATAAATTGGATTCCCTGGTTCACACTAGATGAGATTGAGAGCAGAACTATGACCATCCTCTTCGGATCGAAAGAGATTGATGTGATTAAGCGTGAGACTATTGTACGCATTTCCAGACAGACTATAATCCAATATATCCCAACAGCATCCATTGAATCGCGTTGAGAGTGGAACCATGGTCCTTCGCCTCCGAAATTCGTGTTCTCACACAACATACGAATACATTGCACAAATTCCCAGCTACATAACGCTCTATATGTTGTTGATTGTATTTTGGATGTTTATACAAGCTACAACTAATTTAGGTGAACCATTTTAACGACAGATCGAATGGATATTAACAGTTGTCCATATTGAATGTTTATGTAGTTATTATTATGAGGAAACGAAAATTTCAATGGAAGTAAATTTAATTATTTATCATAAAGACTAATAAATTTTTGATAAATCGCACAATGAAAATTCGAAAACAATTGTGACAATTTTCAATAACTTTTACACATATTCCAAGTGTTTTTGCAATGAATATTGGAATCAAAAAGTTTCATTTGTGTGACCCCGATATGTACTTTAATTAATCCAATTTCAGAAGTAATGTTTGTTGATTAAGAAAATTTTCCTGTAATTACTCTACATGAAAAAACTATTCAGTAACGTTCTCGACCAAATATTTCGAATTAATTGAGAGAAAAAGGGCAATTTTTTCCGTAACTTCATCATATTTTTTATAAATTTATGACGACGAGAGAAAACTTTGTGTTATAATGATATCAGCATATTTTTAATAACCTTCAATGAACATCAATAAGTAAAATCCTGTCATTCTCTTGTGACCGTAATATTTTTTAATCAATTTCCGAATGGGACGAGAAAGAGAAGTTCCACCATTCTTCACAACGTCAATGTAATTTTAATAAACTTTTCAATGAACATTTTCAAATAGAGACGTATTTCTGAATCAAGAGATGATCACAGTTAACATTAAACTCTGAGCTAATCCCCAAATCAACTCCGACCATCCTTTTGCTTTACCGGAATCATTTATAGGCCATGTATATACCTCAAAGTCGCGTATCTATGCTGCCTCTTTGCCGCCAGCAGAATTTATCTCTCATCGATTTGGTGTTCCTATCGGTACCTTCCGGTTCCAAGTATTATCCTTCAGCGTTATCCCTTGCCCATTCCACATCTGGCTTCTACGCCAGTACTAAGTTTCAAAAGCTCGTCGTGAAAACGATGCCATCTTCATCCGTGTGCGCGATTTTCCACTGAGGGATCAGCAGGATTTCTTAACGTCTCATTCTCCATCCCTCACATCTTTTCTTCCTATTTCTTTTCATGTTTCTCCTTCTCTAATTTCCCACGACTTATTCCCACATTGTGTTACACAATGAACCGTTGTATTAACTTGCGTTCTATTTCATAGAGTAAACATTTGAAAATTTCATTATCTCATAATATTCCTGGTAAAATGTTATTGAACATTCGATCAAAAAATTCCATTTTTCCATATTCAAATAAAGTGCGATAGTTTCTGGCCGAATTATCATCGATTCTGATTACACAGAAATCTGTTGCTCTTGACCTCATCTATAACATCCTAAGAGTGATGCGTCATATTTCAAGTCACCCTATATAGGCGTTATAATATAACCAAAGGGACAGATATGAAGGTAAAACGACGAACAGGAGGAAAGGATAGTGCCGAAGAAAGGAGAGCATCGGATACATAGCAGCCAAGCACTGGTAAATCGTTAGCTATACTCCACCACAAACTCCTGGGGATATTGAAGTCCCATTATGGCTTAAAGCGCTGTAATGGGTCATAGTTAGCAGTGAAGAGGGTGAGCTGTACCCCGTTGATGGCGGTATAGTTGCAGCTGTGGTTGTATTACTTGTACCAGTGGTAGTAGACGCTTCGGATAAGAGAGAACGTTGGATACAAGCTCGCAGAATGCTCACAGGCTGCATCCTCGCCGGAAGGCGAATCGGAGAACAGGAAATGTTGTCCGATACACACGTTGGGAGATCGTAATTGTGATAGGCTTGGTCCTATTCTCCAACGATTGTGTGGATTGATAGTTCTAACTGTGAATGTATAGCCCATCAGTCCACTTGCAGTGTAATCGAGTGTGTATATGGATAAATCTATGCAGGTATTATGTGTTTGATTTGTTGTTTATGTGGTTGATATTTTCGAAATTGGAAATCTGATGTTCATTTTGGAGGGTAATGAAGGGTGGATAGAATTGGTTTGATTTAATCTGGTATTTTATTCGGGGAATATTTCATTTGTTCTCTTTTGGAATTGTTCGATCAGTCAACATTTTCCTGTACAGATTGTATAGTTGATGATTGAATTGGCTTCGTTAATTGTGTGATGATTGAGGAATAATTGAAATGTAGACTCGATGGAATAGATGGAATATAAATTCTGATTCCATTGTACATACAGAGAGAATAGTTTTTCAATTGCTTCATTTGCGATATTGCCAATGTTAAATCAGAGAAATTAAGCGATTTGTTTGTAAAATGATTTGATGATAATATTGGGATATTCGAAATCGAATTCAAAGAGAAAAGTTTTTATTGGACGCTTGAGGTGTTCAATCGAATTTGAAATTAATGACCATCGACATTATACATTGTACCAGTGGGAAATTTCATGCAAGATGGAGATATAACAGCGGTAAATGTCAGTTATATATATTCACGTGAGCCAGAAAAAAAAATTACCCTCATATTTATCAGTGAATTACAAGAAAAATACGATCACAATTATATTGAGTTTGTCTACAACGGACTTTGGTGTAAAAAAATTCATCATAAATACAAACAACCTAATAGTTAACTTACATATCAACAATTTTTTCGTCTCTGACGGTACCTTAATAAACACAATGGCACAAAAAGTTTCGTCCTATACCTATAAACACAAGTACGGAAAATATGAATATCATCATCCCACTCAATTTTCACACGGAGAATAAGGGAAAAAACGGCGTAGGAAAAATTGATGGCTCACCGCTTTTATACCGCTGTCTCCCTTTTCATCTCAACTCCCGAGCCATCATTATATTTTCATTTACCACAGTGAAACAAGAAAACCCATCATGAATAAACATCATATATATATAAATGTCCACATGAGACATTGAAAATAAAAAGTAATGTCTACAAACAGTAAGAAAAAAAAAAAAAACTCAATACTCTCACACATTTATACAAAATGTAGTCAGTCCACATTTCATAATTAATATCACACTACACACATACACAAATACAACTGTAAACTCATACAAATGTTCAAATGTACACGAATGATATGGTGACACCTCTACGATACAAACTATGATGGCACATCGGTGCAGTTATGCATCATAAATTACGGAAACATAAACTCAAGCGAGATACAATACCTAAAGTCGTATTTACCTACCAGGACACGTTGGACGATATGGACTCCATCGTTTCGTATTCTCTTGCCTCGTTCCCACCATATCTATCCTACCACATTCTCTCTTCACATTCTCTTTCTTTTCCATATAATATATACATACATACACATATACTTTAGTTTCAACATGAGAAGGGATGTACGTCCATCGTTTGCATGCTTATCTTTGCACCGGAAGCTACACACAAAACTCCTATCGAACAACGATGAACTTCCGGCAATGGCGAAACTTGCAAGAGTGAGACAGGATGAGAGAAAATGGTGGATGAAAAGGAAAAAATAAATATGCTCCATACTCACGACCTTTATTATCTCCTGGACTTCTACCTTCTATATATAATAATAAATAAGTAT
>JABMBR010006153.1:0-11397 GCA_018881525.1 Meteorus sp. PSUC_FEM 10030008
TTTTTATTTTTATTAATTTTTAATATACATATAATTTGTGTATACAACTTTATTGAGATTTTTTTTTCTTCATTTGATTATGTGAATATAATTCTGACATTATGGTGAAATGCTGCAGTATTAGGGATTCCTGCTCCTCCCCAATTGGTTGGAGTATAGACGAAATTGCAATTGAAAATTTTTACAGTTTTTTTATTTTGATAGTGAAATCTCAACTTTCAATTTCCGAATAAGAGAGAAATTTTATATGATCCGACTGACATTATCAGCTTTCAACAGGTTTTTTGGATATTTAATTTTTTCCATAGCTAGTTGTGAAACTGGAGTGGTAGTTTTCTTAAATCACAGCTTTTACCGTCAAGGTTGATAAGTGCAAGACAGAAATTCCTCGAATACTTCCATGTCGTAATTATATTTAAATAAGAACGAGAATTTTCAATCTGTATTCAACTTTCTGGGTATTTCTATGCCAGTGCTAATAGTTTTATAGCAAAGTAACATTTTGTTGTCCATCGTTTCACTGCTCTCTTCTAATCTGTAGTGCACACAATAATGGACAGCTGTGTAGCATTTGTATTTGAAAAATAAATTACAATAATTGAATAGACCACTAATTCCGTTCCCCCTTGTGTATGTATTGGATGAGAGGGCGAAAAGCACATGGAAGCGCTTCCGGTTAACCAGCAGATCTCTTTATACACTCACATATATATACAGAGGTTTTTTTCTCGCCTGTCCTTTATTCCTGATAAACGCTGAGCTTTTTTGTGCGCGGTCCACGTGCACACGTGCTACGGTGTTAATTTAAACCACGTGAATGTCGACTTCATTTTTTTTACGGTGGTTTTAATCTACGAAAATTTTTTTTTATCCTCATACGTTGCTGGATGCTCCTTCTGTCTCACAAAATATTGACTTAGGTATAGCTAACATGGATTATTTCATGCAAGAGTTCAATTAACAATTCTCTCGAGTATTCTGGAGCAAACGCAATAGTCGACTGTGTCTACTTCGTATATATAAACTTCATAGTTGGCGCGACTGGACCCTTTATATCCTTCACATTTACAAGACGCGCGGGGGCTACTTGGAATTCCGTCGTGGACGCGAGGATTTCGGGCTTGGGTGAGAGGATCCCGTTTCGCAAATTCCTCTAGGTGTGTCCAAATGTTTTGCTTTGAGAACTCCACCTCGAATTAAAAAAAATGGAAATAAAAGAATGGATTATAAAAAAAGAGATGATAGAGTCGGACCAAGAGGAAAGAAATGAAAATAAAAAAGGTCAAAATCTTCATCCACTCAATTCCTTTGTTTGCAAATGACTCAGACATGGCAGCAGTGAAAGCAGCTTGAAAAATAATTTCTCTATTTCAAAAAATGAATCCCAACAAAACTAATAAACATTTAATATATTTTATATCACTGTCAATTTATTTTTTCATTTGTACAAGATTTATTTTATTGTCTACAAAACCGAGAAAAAATGAGAAAAAAAATGTGCTTGCGGCTAGAGACAACGCAGATGAAAACGAACACACATACGTACACGTAGAGGAGTGTGAGCGGCAAAAATTTTCTTCTCTTCTTCTTCTCTTCCTGGCGAGTCCCTCCCTTTCCTCCACCATCACCGGCCCTCCCGCGAGTATAAGGACTGGGCGATTATAAAGAATAGTGAAAAAGGACTGAGAAGAATGGAGTGTAGCCATCGTCGTTGGGGCCGTGCGTTTAAAAAACCAGTTGTGCGACCCGCGAACCCGACGAACGACGGCTCAACAGAGAGTTGGCCGCCGAGAGCCGCTACAAGCGCGTGGGCCGCACGAGGGCCCTAAGTCCTCGTACTGGGATCTATAACGTGTAACAAAGAAAGGTAGAGAAGAAAAGCAAGACAACGTGCCGTAAAAGAAGACTGAGAGAACGCGCGCATATACAGAAAAACTTTCTCTCTTTCTCGACAAGACCTGAGGATCGTTCGGTAACTCGCGTCTCGTCTCTTGTGGTGATTGGGTCGTTGGTGGTGATCGTCTACATATCATATGTATATATATACTTTTGTTTATATACACTCACATATGTGAGTTTCTTATAGATCTTTTGCAGGGCAACCGAGTCATCGTAAATACATAACAGAAATGACAAAATATTTTATTTTAACTCATTGAAATTAGTTTGTGTTCTGTAAATTAAATTTTTTTTTTCACTTCACCCACTGACATGTTTATGGTAAATAGAGTAACGGAGATTAATTTTTCATGTCTTTGACCGCGATAAATAAATGAAGATAAGGAATGAGATGAGATAGATGAATATGGAGTTAAATGGAATCGTATTGTCATTGGTGCGCACATAAAATGATGAAGATCTGAAGCTGATGACTCGCTGTCGTACGCTCACGCGCCCATGGAAAAATTATATTTATTTGGTATATATATATCCTTATAGCCGTTAGTAATGACGTCACGCACAGGAGCAACGGCAGCAATGTGAACACGGGAGAAAAAAAGGATTATTTGGAACGCGCGCGCGCTAGTGCAACGAAAAATTATGCAAATACGATGCAAATCCGGGGTCGAGCGGTGACGCTAATCCTCGTCACAATATTGGAGGTAATTGGCCGGATCCGGGGATAGAGCAAGATGAAGAGAGGAAAAAATAGAGAGAGCATGTCATGCTTGTGTTTTTTTTTCATTTTTGTCTACATATGACTGAACATTTCATTTCATTTCTTCCTTATGTTATACAATACGCGGCACCATCGCTTAAGGGGGATAGAGACAGAGTTTAAATCCAAAAATACCGGAAGTTTGATGGCGGTTATAACGACCGGATTATCGAGAAATAGACGTTATATCATCCTCATTCGTTTCTATTTCTCAACGTGTCAAATGAGTTTAATGAAAAGTCAGTGAAGAAGAATTTCATGAGAAAATTAAATATTTAGATATTTCGTAAGGTTCTAAATGTGAAATGTAAAATGATCGTTCTAATGCTGTCAAATGATGTTATTTAGGAAAAATAGAAATAGGAATTGGATGAACCATGGAGATGATTTTTGCAATGGACTATGGAAAACATAATTTTTCAGGTATAACTAAAGTGAAGAGATCTTGTTCATATGTGGATGAGGAGTACATCAAACAAATACGACTCAACGCTTCTTCTTGACCAAGACCAACTGAGGGTTGATGAATGATGGGCGGTCAACCAAGACTCAGTTAAAGTTATCTGGGTAATCTGAGTCCAGCACTCCCCACTGTTTTGTGGCGGCATTACCTCTTTCTCCTCCTGATCTTTATTTGTTTATTCAGTTATTTTTTTTCATTACATCTTTTTTTGGCAGGTGAGGTCAGGAGTGGCCATGCACCACTCAACAGTTGAGTAGTGTAGTACTACCACTACATCCAGACTAGGTCAAGTGACTCGCACA
This sequence comes from Meteorus sp. PSUC_FEM 10030008, assembly GCA_018881525.1. Lineage (NCBI taxonomy): Eukaryota > Metazoa > Arthropoda > Insecta > Hymenoptera > Braconidae > Meteorus > Meteorus sp. PSUC_FEM 10030008. The sequence continues at coordinate 3,425 of JABMBR010006153.1, forward strand.
AAGATGAAATGTGTTGGTCCTTGACATGAGCATGTACTAAACTACATAAAAAAATTGCTGAGATGGTTGTATCACTGGACAAGAGATTGATGATGAAAGTCAATTCTCCAAACAACATTCGCTAGGCTGAGATTATCAAAGAATGATAAAAGTAGGCGAATGACAGAATTGTTCAAACAATTTCGAGGAAATGAATGCATTAGTCAATTGCCAATACATTCGGCGACATCTATGCAAGGATAGTCGCGTTCATGAGGCCTTGAACAGTCTAAGATCAACCCTTTTTTTATTGTAGGTGAAAGAGATGGCAGATGTTGCACTCGAGCATACTTTTACAATGTGTGAGAGCTCCGAAAGAGGGCTCGATGGATAATGAAGGGTTGTGTTGTATTATTTGCTATTGAGAATGAAAAAAAAGAGAGTGTTAAGATGCTGAAATAAAATTGATTTCAAGGGTAGGTATAACTATTTGTCATGGATGGTATAGCAGGATGCTGTTGAAAATTCTCCAGGTATTTTTATTATGGCAAGGTAGATTTCTAAAAATTTTCCCGGCAATTCTCCGAGAAATGTTGCAGTGGATATAATTTTAAATTGATTTATTAACGAGAATAAAAGGAGCAGTTGAGTGTGTTATCGAATTATTATCATAAACGATCGCACACATTTGTTCACATTGTCTCTATGTTCGCGTATACATGAATTTGTGATATGTGTGTTTGCGCGCGGCTTTTTGGAAAGGTCAAACGAGAGTTGTGTTTTGTGTGGCCCGTGTTATATAGCTCGGCGCCGGTCCCGGATCGGATTTAGATTTAAAGCTGATTATAAAACCGCGGCATGACCTGGCGCGACCGGTTCGTTATGTGGAAGATCTCTCGCGCCTCTTGTTACCCACGAAAAAATTGAAAAATAAAATCAAATCATAATAAAAACCTCAAAAAAAATACGACGAGTTCAATGAAAAATTATTTATTATGCAAAATTCACACGGAAAATGAGATTGAAAAAAAAATGGTAGGCTGTACAGCATTTCATGAATTGGAAATAATTTGATGAGTGATTAATTGTTGATGTATTTTCTCGCGAGTCAAGTATTGATACTTGCAAAGTAATACACCGCCATTCATTGAGACCCCATGAATGAACCACGAATGAGCGCGCATGATGGCAACTTTATACGTCGCGTCTCTCCGGTGTATAGTCAACGTGTGCGCGCGCGTTCACTCACTCCTCTATACAACACATGCCATATCCCATACACCGAAAGAAAGAAAGAGAGAGAGACGAATTATGTGCGAGGCCATACACAACCGCAACAACCAGCAGTATATACGATCTTTCCAATGAATATAATCTCCACTCGACGTGTTGTGAGTTACATTCACATGTTGGTGAGAGTATAACATCCACTGCATCATTATTTAATAGCAATTGAGTAATTGATCTCACACCTGAGTGAGTAGTTTAAATGATATTCAAAACAGAGAATGACTCTCATTGTTACTTCATTACATTTTATATTTACTCATTATTAAAATTTTGACACAAATAAAAATAGACATATTTTATTTCGATTTGTGTACAAAGCTCGCAGCGATTCGTCACTATGGTTTATTGTCTGTGGTTCTGTGGGGACGGACCACGTCGTTCAATTCAATTATATTCCATATGTATAATCTCAACATCTTTTTTTACCTTCACGTATTTGTGTATAGCGTGGCATTAACGTTTCGAAAAAGGCCTTCGTTTATATTATGATACCAACGCACGTTATAATCGCTTTACTGCGCTGTGTACTTAATTCCAACATCAAAATGAAATTGACGAACTTGGCAATGAAGTAATATTATGTCCATATCCATTTTGTAGAAGAAACAATGAGTTCAAGAACTTGAAAAATATTCTGACGTACAAATTTATTCTGCGCTGATGAATTTTTCAATGGGGATAGACACTTCCACTTTTTTCTAAAATTATGTTGAAGTTATTTTCATAACTTGAATGTATTTTTTTATTATAAATATCGAATTCTCACTCCAAGCGAGGGGAATTGTTGTACATACACAAGTATTTGAGAGAAATGAGTGAGGACATTGACCTCCAATATATACCTATATGTTTACTACCTCTTTTCGGCCTTTGAAGTCTTTGCATTCCAGAGCAACTGAAAGCAGGAGGCAGAGATGATGATGATGATGATGATGATGATGACGAGGTGGACAGGCGATATTCGTCGGTGGCGTATTTTTTTTTCTTTCACGGCTTCGCGCACGTCGATCATTATTGTATAAATATATAGTCAGAACCAATTTTTATAAACCTTTTTTTTTTCTCTCCATCAAAAGAAAAAGAAACTACCTGCACGGTTGCTTTCACATCATTTTCACAATTTTGATTTGGGACTTTGATATAACTGTCATATTCATTTCCACTTCCATGATCTCAGGACAATTGTGAGAATTGTATTGACTGCGTAGGTAAATTTTGATTGGAATTTATTCACAATTATTGTACATGCGCACTTGTCAACACGCAACTACCACCATCGCTGTCGTTTTGTCTTTTCTGTGTAACATTGCGCGCATGTTTCATGTGTATATATTTGTATGTATAAATGTTTGTACATACATATATGGCGTATGTGGATAATTTGAAATCGTGTGCAGTGTTTGTATCGCACGCATGTAAATGGATGAGTATTATATGTTTGCTAATACCACAACACACAACGTCATCGCAACCTACACAAGATCGTGCAACATATCTTTTGGTTACATATATATTTATATATATGCATGAACAACATAACATGCTATGAACATACATACACACTTGCGTGTTATAGGAACACGCGCACGCGCAAGTTGAACGCGCCTACAAATACATATAGGTGGGTCAAACTGTGTCTGCGAGCCCTCACAACTTTTAAAGGCGCACCCACACATATAGTCACATTCACAAACATATTTACAGACATTCAGTTGCAATATTTATGTCTCTGTCTATTTGGAAAATAAAAAAGAAATGTAATAAAAAATAAAAAATCATTCGTTGTCCTTCAACTTTCTACTCCTCGATTTTTATATCTATATTCAATCGACGCAACTCGCAGCTCAACTCAAACACGCGCGTGTGCAGAGTTCGCCTACATGAAATTGTGGACTCAGAAAAAAAAGAGTAGAAAAAAAATTGTTAAAATTAAAATTTTGGTATCGTTAGGATTGGATGAGGATAGTTATGAGTCATTTCAAGGAGGAAAATATATTTTTATGTTATATTAGACGACGGGGAAAAATAGTTCTGATTTTGAGAAATCCCTCTACTTCGAAGTTCAGTACTAATGGTGTATCGAAATTTAATTCCAAGTCTGAAGATTATTCTCATTCGTAACACATATTCAATTTGATTTTCTTCAGAGAATATCAGTGATTTAAAATTATCACACTGTTTTCTCATGCAATTTGTTCTCGATAAAGCATATCGGAATGAGTTGATTTACCGTTTGAATTTCAGAAGTATGTTTGAATAATAACTACATGAATTTGCTTTGCGCCAATAAATCATTCGGATTAAAATGTGCTACTTGTCTTGCATGTAAGTTCACAATATCTGATTCCAATAATTTTTCCAGAAATTATTCAGATACTCAATCTTGAAGAGGATTAGCGCGTAATACAATCACATTTCTTCCCACCATTCAGATACCGTAAAGATTATGAACTGAGAAGTTGCAAACACGAATAATGTTATATTTATGATATCGATTTCTCGTTACCAAACCCCACAAAACATATCAGTCGAGGTTTGTGAAGCAGGCTTTAATATATATCTGCCACGTTGCCAGCTGAACGCATCCCCGAAGGTCCAACAACAGGAATGAGCAAGAATGCTGTGCGTTAAAATGCCTCCGTCGGTGTGAGCGAGCAAGTGAGCGCGTGTTCAAGTCATGGCGCGCGTGATGCTGATGCTGCGAAGACTATATAGAGAAGAAAAATGAAGGAAGAGAACGAATGAGAGAAAAATTGTGTGTGCGTTTGGGTAGGACGCGTAAACGTGCGTTCATGGTTGGGCTCCTCGTGTGCCTCAGGCACAGCATCACCTGTCTTCCCTCTCCTGTTGTGTGTCTACTGGGCCTGAGGGCCTATGCTCCCGTCTCACCCTGCCTTGCGTCTTGCCATCGTTCCATGGAACCAAACACTCGAAACGGGCTCAGCTCGCCGCCGCTTCTTCTTCATATCTTGCTCCCTCTTACCTTTCCCCTCGCAAACCTTTCATTTCGCTTTCTATCTCTCTTTTGCTAGCAACATGCATCGATGAAACGTTTTGCCGTTCCTGTTTTCGCTGCAAACGTGCCCGTGGTTTTTAGCGCCTTGTTTGGCTGGTCCACTTTCCATTCCAAGAGACTGCAGGAGTTGGTGAAGTCCAACGAGAATGAGTCGAATGAAGATGAATATTGTGAGATATTTATATGTATATAAAAAAACTGATTGCGATTCATCAGGTTGTGGCTGGCGTCACTCAACTATGCCAGTAAGAAGATTGATTTAGGTAATTATTTAGAACCCAATGAGTCGCGTCTGAGTAGCATTCGTTGGTTTTATACGAATTTATACATACAACACATATACAGTTGTTAGATAACGTGTTTTGTAAGGTCATTTATATTGTGTCTCTTTAATATTCCCCATGCATATAATCTCCGGTGTTTTTGTCATTTATTTTCATATCATTTTTGTTTTTGTTATTTCGAGTGGTGTACACACACACACACACACATACACACAATAGATAGTGTGTCATATGCTAATGTGTATACCTATATGTGTATATGTGTGGTCAGAGTGCCAATACTTCCAAGAACAAGATCATGGTGTGTATAGTAGTGAGGCATGTGTATGGCGCTTGAGTAAGCGCGCGGAAATGAAGGAGGTTCGCGTGCCGATTATATTAAACAAAGTTGAGGAACCAGTTCATCTACACTCGCTGAAATTATGTATACATATGGTGCAGGAGTTTTGTTCTTGGAGTGTTCGTCTTGGTTTCAAATGTATGTTTATATGTGTGAGTGGAGTTGCATGGTAAAGAGAAAAAACACAAGGATGAACGCGATACATTACATTGTGTATATGAGGCGTGAGCGCGCGCACGTGTCTAATGTCGGCGCGCGGTCAGTTACGACCCGGTTTTGACGCCAGGGGTTGTAGCACGAGCTCTACATGTATATAAATATGTAGATATATCTGTGTGTAGATGATGCTGAGAAAACTATTTGTGCTTATGCGCGTGACACGCACCATAAAGATGGACACGTAGTGGAAGAGCAAGGCGAATGGAAGAACAAAAAAATATCGAGAAGATTCTCATCTAGAATGTTATGGTCAGTGGTTGCTCGTGCGCTTTCCTCATTTGAAATTTTTTGCTCCAATCATTTATTCGATCGTTATTATAATAATAATCGCTGAAGGGTTAAAACGCGCGCGCGCAGTTGGAAAAAAATAAAGACAATAAAATAAATTGTTGCATCTCACTTTGGAATAATCGTCAGTGTATACTTTTGTTCTGTTCTCTCTTTTACGCAAACAATTTTTTTGTTTCTGCATGTAGCCACGCTTTTATTCTACTTCGGAACATTCATTTGAATAAATTAAGCAACAAATAGTCTTGAAAATATCAGTAATTGTCTCCGGTTCAGTATCAATGAACATGCGGTGAGAGGGAGATGTAGATTTTTTTTTTTCCAAGCACACTTTTTGAGCACTAAAACCGTCCTACTGAAAAGCGGCTTCTGGAGAGTGGAGTGGTGTAATACGCGCATCTCTGCGTACGCATCGCAATTAAATTGTTTGCGGTTTTGTGGCTTGTACATATACATAAATGTGTGTGTTAGCTACTACACATACTGAGGTCGGTGGGTTTTACCGATCCTCAAGCGAACCCGCGCGCACACAAGTTGCAATGATGTTCGCCGACCGCGCGCCAACATGACCGCACAAACTTGAGTTTCTCACTCACAATATTGTCCTCGACGTGGTGAAATACTTCTTGCGTTACGCGACACGCGCTTGCACGTTCACATAGACACACATCTTCCTGCATATATGCATGTGTTTATGGTCATGTTTATCTGTATAAATTTTTCATATACGTATAAAAGAAGGTGTGTTGTTGGATTTCCAACGACGCATTATACGTAAAGATAAGACAATCCACGTGAATTTTGCATTATTAATGCTGCGCTAGTACTTTGTCGCAGAATTCGCAAGTGCCATATATGAAACCGGTGTTCGCGCGTTAAACTTGATTATATTCTAGTTCCACAATCGTTGTATAAATTCATACCGCGAGTTACATTAAAACCTAGATTTTTATGCGAAAAAGTAGAACTAGTTTTTGGTTTTTTATAAAGACAATGAAACAATTTCATGATGATATGTTGAGTTGAAATGCTTTATCGTTGTCGTTGATTTTGTCTCAGTACGCAAGAATAATGGAACTATCGCAAATATATATTTTAATGCATCTCATGATAGAGAGTGGTCAGAGAATCGCGAAAAAAAATCAAACACGATTTTTCTTGAAGGAAATAATGTTTCGGAGCTGTGCGTATGAACTTGTGAACATTGAACAGAACTTCCGCATATTTTGTATAACGTCACTATATAATATTCGCAGCTCTCTTGAATTTCAGTTGTGGTGTTTTATTTCGTATATCATAAGAGAAGGTAGAGTTAAAGTCTACAGAGGCGTTGGTGAGACAGGGTGGTATAACAGTGGCGCGACATATATATACGTTTATCCCTTGGTTCATTTTCGTTTTTTTTTTCATTTACTTCTTGCCAAGCTCCTCTATCGTTCTCGTCCCGTGGCAAACCATCTCGCATATATTTTTTCCTACTTTCATATTTTTTTTTGTCTACTCTGATGACCACCACAAACATCCCCACGACAGTCTGTCTCATCTCTTCCTTTCTCTACTATTTGACTGCTTCTTTATTTACATCGCTTTGAATTATATGAGCGAATTGTGGGGACAGGAACAAAAAGACATTTGCTATTTTTTAATGCGCTCGGAGAAACAAACGAAAAAAATGTTTAAACTTCTGGGGAGAAAAAATATTTCATGAAGAACGAAGAAGGGTGAGGAAAGGTAAGAGTGAGAGGAGAAAGGAATTCGTCTATTTGTTGAATCTCCGTCGGCTTTTAGGAAATATACATAAGAGAAAGAATTGAACAGAGGAACGAGGATCAAAACCTCCGTTTCCTTCTCTTTCAATCCCTCGCGCTCTCTCACATTTTCTCGTTCCCTCGATCGGCCGCCACATGAAAGCTGAATGCCGCAAGTCGTCGTTGATCTAGTGCCCACCGAATGGTTAACTAGTACATGGACCCGACGAATTATATACATATACACTGTATATATATATCTATACACACGAATTCGATACCGACAGATAAAGGTCTCGACCATGAACGTTTCTCGATATCTCGTTCGATTGAGGGAGGCAGTGATTCCAACATTATTGATGGAGGTATCCGCTCTTCAATATTTGGAAAAAGACAAAGAAGTTACACAGCATGGAAAAAATAACGCGAATTCAAGACTAGATTTTTATTTTCTAGCAAAAATCGCATTCTCACACGAAATGGCGTGAAGAATTTCTCGAATTCCGTCCACATACTTCTCATTTCAATCTGAAAAATGTTCTTCCTTCAAATTGAAATGATATGAGTTGGTTTTCCATCATTTCTTTCTCGGTGAACGTTTGGATATTTAGTTTACATGTTCATGTATTATATGACTTTTAACCTGGCAATCAGCCGAGAAACTCTCAAAGGATTGTGTATATGTTGCAACGTTCCTCTTCCTCAAGGTGATGGAGGCTGTGTGACGTGTATATATAGAGGCGTCCCGTAGGCGTCAAGCCGTTAAACGCATTCCTTCACAGAGGTTACATGCATTGCGAAATATATAT
>JABMBR010006154.1:0-11390 GCA_018881525.1 Meteorus sp. PSUC_FEM 10030008
GTAAAATTTACCATGCACACATTAAAAAATTACAGTGGTTTCGTAAATTTTCCCAAGTGACACGATGTCCCCGAGTTACCATCATATGAGAGTAATTTTTAAGAATTTCTTCTCTCCGTGTAGGAATCAAATTCGATATCAACTTCATTATCAATTATCAGTTAGCACCAGAGCATGTTCTGAAATATCTTCAGAATTACTGATAGGAATTGATTCCAGAGAGCTTTCATCAGGTCCTTAGTTCCTGTAAACTTAAACTTTCATCATCATATATAAATGTCATGAATGAGTATTCATGAATCGTAGAAATACGAAAGAAAATCGCAACTCGTTTTAGTGAGATGAATTTACACTAAAAAATATTTTCTGCAAATTTTGACAAAATCTTATAGAATAAACCCTCGCCATAGAAATTTATTGCATAAATTATGACACCGTATCAAAATGAATTCTAACCAATTCTTTATAGCTTTTCTGTGAAAATTTATTCCATTGAATTGACATGATGTGCATAGTGAATTGATATAATACTACGCTTGCAAGTGGCATTTTGACGCACACAAATGTATATATATATATATGTATACTCGTGCGGTGGTTTAATTTTCCTCTCATTCGCTGTTTTATGTACATATACACTTTCTATATGTATATTCATGCATCTTCTGCTTGCATAGCTGCACGCGACGACACATGCTGACGGTTCTTTTTTATTTCCCTTTTTTTTTCATTCATTACCCTGTCCTTCAGGAATATGGTTCACTTATCCACATACACAAATAAATCTATATGCGTACATGAACATGGTGCTTCCTTTCATCCCATTTTTGAACGTGTGAATATACATTGAGGGGGAGATTTGAAAAAAAAAAAAACGCGTGAATTATTCGCTTCGTTAGTCACGGGGGAAGGGAGTGCAGATTGTCCCTGCAAAAGAGACATGCAAAATGCTACGAGACTTGACGAGTGAGAGTGAATGATATATATACAGATGGAATAAAACAAGACTGAAGAAGAAGGACAATGAGAGAGAATGAGGACTGGGGTGCGCACAAGAGAAATCAAGGAATAAATGCTTACGAGGAAAAATGCCGAGACTCCTGGGTATTTTTGCCGACGTATGCCCCCGATTATTCCCATGATTTGTCTTACTTTATATCTCGCATGCTACATTGTCTCTTTTTCGCAATATGCCAGTGTGTGCAAGCAATAAATTTTTTAAATACACTTAGTCAAGAATCCGGCACCAAGTTGTGCCAGTAGAATGGAATGGCGATTGATAAATGATAAACAACAGTTTTTCTCTTATTAAATGAACCATAACATTTTGTCCACATGCACTACTTTCAAACGTTCTCCGCTCGATTTATTCTGCTGAATATCAGTCGATAATTCTTTTTCATTTAGAAAATGATAGAGACTCATAATGGGATGTATAAGCAGAGTACAATGGTCACATTAAATTTCAAAATTATTTCTCTAACTCAAGTCACAATGCATCGAGTCGATTTTCAATTCTACCCCAACTGGACATGATTCTGGGGTGATTAAAATTCGTGATGAAAATCCGCGGTTAGCACTGAATATTCCGGCATAAATTTCGTTTCTATCACGAATATCTGAAATTATGATTTATCATCGTGACTATAAGAGGGTCCGGTGTTTTGGAATGATGATATGGACAATTCGCGATTGAATGGCTTTTCTCCATCGCAGTATTCTCATAACATAATGTAATTCTGCTCCTGACAAATCTCGATATCAACTGCGAAAAATACTTCCGCCAAGTATTTCAATATGGAGGATCTCGTGAATGGTTGAAGAGAGATGAAGAGTGAAAACATGGCAGATCGAATAGCTATGAAATATATTAGTGCAAATGTATTCACGTCTATTATTCGAATCTCAGACCCTTCTTCGTAAATGATTCACTTTTTTATTCTACATTGTATTAAATTATACCCCTGTACCGATTTGGAAAAAATTCAGAATGAATATTATTGTCTAAGAAAAAAATTTTAATGATCAATAAATTTTCCTTTCTGGATTTCAACAGTTAGTTCTGTTCGTCGGACACTTGTCTCTATATCCAACACATCTGCATAATTTATTTCTGCTGAACCCTCAACGCATCGACTGTTATTTTCACGAAACTGAAGACTAAAAATGGACTGATGTATTGCAACGTATCAACTGTATCAATTTTTCATACAAATACAACTGTACCAACAGTCTATCCAATTTAAATATACAACGAATAGATCCTTCATTCGTATCATTTCTCAACGTGTTATTTCTTTTTTCGATAGAATAATTTCAATTGTATTAGACATCGAATTGAAATTTATTTTTTACAGAGTATCTTGGTTCCTGTTTCACATACAATTGAGTAACTTTGCAACAGTACTTCTATAAACTTTGCTGGAATGGGTGGCATTGCAATTTCAGGCTGGAAATGATTCCATATCTGTACTTACAACAACTTTCAATTCAAATCAGGAGGAATAAAAAAACGATGAATTGATATTGGGGCATACAAGTGCCTTGAGCTTCGGAAAAGTTCGTACTTAATGATTAGTACACAGTCGTCAAACCGGATCCGAAGGGTTTTTTGAGCACAAACAATATCACCAGCTATTTTGATAATTCAATAATATTCGATACAATTCCAAATGCCGAACTTGAAAGTTTGTGTATATATCAAACAGATGTTCGTGGACTTTGGGTCTTCATCATTCTTGTCATTGTTTTTCTTTAGTTATCATCGTTCTCCTTCCACTAAAATTTTGTTCTTCGACTTTTCCAATCTTGCTATAAAATATAGTCAAACACCAGCACAATATCGTGAATCTCTGTAGCACAGCCAGCACTTTCCCTTTTTTTTTCTCTCTTATCTCCATCCCTTTCTGTGCTGAGATCCAGTTGAGAGTTATATACAAACTTCATTCAACTTCAATTTACTCCCCCTATAACATTTCTCTGTGCTAACGGGCAACTGTCGCGTGTCACCTGAGATGCGGCGCGTGCGATACGTCCCACTATGCACTGCACAGTTGTTTCACTTTTTCTACCCTATTCTCATTTAGTAATTTTTTTACTTAATATGGAATTTATCAATATCACATACATATGACGTACACACCCCTAATTGAATGATTTTAGCTGTTGGCATTGATGAGTCACGTTCACAATCGTTACGCCGTCACCATCCTGGAATTTTACAATAATTATTTAACTGTTATATAAAATCCAAAACATAAATGATGAGATAAAAATTAAATAAGAAATTAAAATAACGCAGTCGGCCATGATGATTTTTCAATGCCGAGAAAGATAACCCATAAGCTACGTTGGTAATTGCAACTTCGCACAACTACCGTCCGCTACGACCCTTTATCACTTTGAGCATCGTTCATCCGAACAGAAACATTGTTATACTGTTACGCAAATGAGGAAATTGACATAAACGGTTGGCAAAGTATAAAGTGTCAGCAATTGAATTTAGGAGTTTATGGCTCAAGCTGTATGATAGAACAGCCATTGATGATTTTTCAATCGTTCTCTATATGAATACTGTGTAGGTAATTATATCATCACTGCTTTGAAGTGATTATTTATATAGTCGGAATGATATAAAATGAGTCATTTCACTAATTCACATTTTCCATTCGACTGAATATTGAATGTTTGAACGACTTTGACAACCTTCGAGCGCGTCTTGAAAGCAGATAAAATAAAGTGCAATCAAAGAGTTTATTTTATTTATGAAACACTACATTTTATTTACATGGGTCGGGGCTGTAGGAAATATTTAACAGAATAATTATAGTTGTGCTCGTCTTCAGATTATGATAAATTTCGTGTGTTATTTATTGAGAATGGTCAAAGTCTTGGTGGTGCACAAAAGCTCGCCGGAATTTAATGGCAATTTGAAACACTAAGAAGATTACAGGAACAATTATATGAAAGAATTCTGTTTGAATGTGTTGTTAAACAATGAAAATGAGAAATACTTGGGATTCTTTCCATATTAGATTCTAATTCCATGGTATTTATCACTTCCATCCCCTCCAATGAATTCGAATACTCGCTCCTGATGCTCTACACAGGTGACAATATAATGAAAAAAATATTCGATCTCACTCGTAGAATTCATACAGTTATCGACTAGATTCGTAATGTCCTCTGTACATCTCTTCTCTTTATTTATTTCCCACTGCTGCGGTTCGTCCTTTTGTACAGCCAATAATTTTATAGGTCCTTAGAAAATCTACAGAACAGAAAATAAAATCAGTATAAACATAATAATTTTTTGATGTATCGACTTTTCAAAGTATTCACAAACCAATTTGTCTCCCAAGTCACCAATCTCAAATAAGATCGAAAATTTTCCATGATGATTCAACCACCGCGCCTCAATATTCTTCATACTTTCGTTTGGAATCAATTTGAACGATTCGCCGCCGAAAAACATTATGAGCTTCAGTCAAGAACGAAAACTGTATCCAGTTCAGGAATTTTAATTGCTCAACTATAAACTCTTGTAGAACCTCATCTAAGACAAACTGAACACAGTCTTGAAGAAACCACGTTCGAAGTGAAAGAAAGCTTTCTGAATGTTCGCGAACTGCTTTTGATCGTATATAAAATGCACAGAATCAGTCTCTTCCATGTAGATAAGTAGGGAACCTCTCAAAATCTAAAAATCCAGTCGACAGTCAACGACATGAAATCATTTATTTGGCTCTATTGTTACAGAATTTTCCTAATAAAATACTCAAAGTATTTGCCTCTGTATGAAGATCCAACCATTCATTCATTCACACGAAGTAGAATTGTTTGATTTAAACATGAAATTCGTCAAGAATATTCTCATCAATTCGGGAGATTCCTATTTTCTTAGATACATCAATGTTTTCCGGTAATTTATAAATACACTTGAAATATCTCACTGATATATATAAGATAGCTGTAGATCATATATAAATTGAAGAACGATCATGATGTGGAAAGCGATCACGAGAGAGGCAATGGCCATTTTATTTTATAATGTAGAGCACGTATTGAAGTTTCCTGAGTCGAGACACCTGAGGTACCCCCAAAGACGTGTCTAGAGTTTTAGTATACCACACTTCGATGATCACTTTGTACACTATTTCCCATATTCTTGCGCATCAATGCACCATTCTCGAGTATATAATTCATCGCTTATAAGATTTATCGACTGAGTCAGCGCTTTGTTAGATTTGTTATCAATTCGGTAATTCATCACATTCATGAGCATCCACATTTTTATGATTGTTCCGTCTGAATTACTTTTTTAAGTATGAAGAAATTGTGTCTAAAATACCTTTTGAACATCACGGAAATTTTAATTGCAAAATAGGTTGTTTAGCCCATTTCGATATGTCTCCCAATATTGTTCATGAAGGTTATGTCTGTATTTAGGAATTATCCCCCTCGGTCCAGCATATGATATCGAAATTATTATAATTCAGCACCAATATAAATATGAAAAAACTTATTGCCAACAGTTGGGATCGGTTTCATCGGTAAATTATCGACGGGTAGCAGTCTAGCCAAGTATCAACCGAGCTCTCTGTCGGCAATTATCGTGATGTGCACAAGCGAACAGACAATTAATTTGAAGTTTCTACAACTACAAGTTCTAGAACTTCCTCACAATTCAATTGTGTCCATTACGAACTTCATCCACACAATCAACAACTTTCCATCTACCCCACTGGAAAAGACATGAAATTCTGAAATTGTAGCGTATGAGAGTACGAGAATAGAAAATCACCGGAAAATGACAGCAATTAGTAGACTATGCATGTAACGCATTTATCATAACAAGAAGAATCACACGGAGTAATAACAAAAACTTTAGGTGAACTCCCAACAAGGAAGTAAGGACGGATGAATGAATGCGTGAATGTACTAATTCCAAATATAGCCGGTCATGAAAAATTTATAAGAACAATTTGTACAAATTATGTTAAGTCGATCGCTATTCAACTACGTTTGGAACTTCCATGGGCAATTGACTCTCATCAAGAATGTGTATGATGTGCATAGATATATATGAAGGACCGCACGCGCGTTCATTGGGACAGTTGTTTGGTACCTACAACACGCATTATATCCTATTCGATATACCTATACTACATCTAAACGCATGGATGCGCTCGTGGACCAGGGCCAACGAAAGTGCGACGCACTGAACACGATTGGATGCGACGAGACCTGTTCACGCGAGAGTAGGGAGACCAGAGGCGGCACCGCCGGCGAGACTATTCGGTGTCGTTGAAGGGCTTATGCCAAGCATTTTCTTTCCCTCTCATCCTTCCTTTCGTTCATTCTTTCCGTCACAGTCTTGCTTGCGTACTGCCTCGCTACAGTGGGGGGAGACCCGCAACCCAACCCTCCATCTGACGACCACCAAGAACCTTCAACGTGAATAAGCGCGCGCCACACTCTCTCGACTTCATTCACGTTTTAGCGATCAGACATTCGCTCGTGGGCCACTGCAGCGTGCGGGTTTTTACGAGACACAGGTGTGCGCGTGCATATTGCGCTCATGTGAAACGAGTTTCTACACCTCGACAATTCATATTCATTTATACATTAACAAATTGAAGAATAAAAAAAGTTGGAAATATTATTTAATCGCAAAAAAAAGAGAAGAAACAAAAAAAAACTTGCAGATTGAATGGAAGCTTCCTCAATTTTTTCTTCATTACGCGACCAGAACAGAGAAAAAAAGTTTTTCTCGCAGTCCAGCAAATTTTAGTCTCGCGAGTTCTGGACCACAAATTAGAGAGCATTGAACGTAAAAAAAAATCAAAATTTGATGAACCAGCCATCTCACTGTATGACTTGGTATACCTGTACAGTGAACCGTACTATCTTCTTCAAACTACTTTACTAACTCTCTTGTGTGGAAAGTGGCTGTACGCTCCGTTTCACGCGGCAAATCACGCTCGTATGTGTCTATGTAGATGAATGTATACATGCGACTATATATTGCTCACTCGCGAAGCAATACACCATATAACAAACGCGGTGAAATGTTATTACTGCCATTTATTTCTGCATAAAAATTTATTTTGCTTATAAATCACAATTAATTTATCGACAAATTAATTGAATGATAGTTTTATAATAAAAAAGAAATACAGTGATTGCAAACAGTAGTGTGCCAATTTTGTTTATGTATATATCTCATGAACAAGACAAATTGATTCTATTTCAATTAATGTATAAATTCAACATCCAAAAATACCAGTGACATTAACGGAAGTGCAGAAAATTGACAATCAATCTTAATCAATTACTCAATGATGACAAAAATAGCCAGTGAAATAACAATGAAGATGTATTTATTATTATTTTTTATAACAGCCACCACCTGCACTCAAAGTAAGTAAATTAAAGCAAAATATTTTTCCAATTTTATTTTTCGATTCACATCGTACAATTTTTTTTCTCTTCCTGTTGCATCCACACCCAAACACACAACGTCGTTATCTCAATGAGCATGATAATGAGTCGCGACAGATAAATGGTGAGAAAATATTCGAAAGATATTTGTATGAATAAAAATGTAATGTGGAGACTATGTAGAAGTTGTTCAAAGGATTCCGACACAAAATGACACCGCAAACACACTCCGTTGACTCACACTTTTCCATAACAATGTATATGTATATTCATTTCCGTTATTGATCAAACATTCATATTTATATACAAATAGAGCAAACAAAAGTATTGTTACAGGAAATTCTCTTGGATAAATACATTTCATTTTATCTTTCATCTCAGATGAATTATCAGTCTTCATATTTTCCTTTTTTTCTGTTCACACAATTCCCACGATGTATATTCATTTAAATGAAGGTCACGGGGGTAGATAGATATAAAAGTGCATGGAAAACTTCAATCATAACGGGACGGACTAACGAAATTTATTGTATTTGAGCTCAGACATTGTTCGAAGATAATTTAAATGCCATGCCATTCAGTGACATGTAAAACTTCATGATGAATATTATAAAAGCCGAAGGGCTGATTTTTTAGAAAAGAGGGGAGATTTTTATGAATTTCAATCGTTGTCGAGGTCATCATTTTCCTGGCTATGCACTCGAACGAATTTAGAGCGAATATTGGAATTTTCAATGTCACATTAACACTCCACTTCCTCAAGGGTTGATAGTAGATCTTTCGATTACTGACATATGAGTAAAAATCACTGTTGGGTGCTCTAAGGAAAGATTAGTTTACGATTGACAAAACTTTATGAATCAGAATTCTCACATTGTAGTTTCAAGAATTTGAAGTGGCGATTGAGAACTGGACCTGTGATAGCCCTGAGTCCTGAGCTGTGAATTCTCTTTTGTTTCTGTATTCATCCCATCACTCCAATCGAGAATAAAATGATGTGAGGCAATAAATAATGATCTGAATTCTATTGTACTCCATTCGAAATGTCATCGCTTGGAAAAAAAACTCTTCATATAATTAAAATTATGGTAATTAATCAAAAAAGTTATTCGGAAATACACAGATAGAATCAATTGAGGAAGTTGTAAATTCCCAAGAGAAAATTGAAACAAGAGAATTTTCTTGTGATAAGTTTTCTTGCTACATATTTTCTGAATTCTTTGACTCAGCCGTTTACTTTCCCTTGCCTCTTATCAGCATCCCTGGGGAGATACAAACACAGTATGAGGTTGTGTGTGTGTTCTACCTGTACCTAACACATTTGAAAGAGAGAGTTCTTTTCAAGATGTCGAAGATCAATGAGTATAAAAGATAAGCTGAGAATATGCCGGAGGACACATTATATATTTCCTAAAACCAGTACAAACTTGTTTCGTCTATGCTCATGTATACAGATATATACATTGTCGAGTGTACAAATATACCAATTTGAAATCCCTAAATGGCCTCAATAGTTCGAAGGACACATTGAGTGACGTCGACAAGACCAAAATCGTGGTTGAGGTCCACACTACAGGCACAAGACGCCAAAACTAACCTGTAAGCACTCCCGGCTTTCCGAAAAAAAGAAAGAAATGAAAAAATATCCTCTTAAACACACCGTGGTCTTCCCCTTTTCACGTCCATTCCCTCTTACCGTTTTGTCATTTTACTACAACTAAAATGCGAGCATTGTCATTCAATGGCAATGAAAAACGACATGACCATTCAACCTCACCGCGGTACAAATAACCCAGAGGAAGAAACTAACATAATCCCATGATGCAGGGATATTCATTCATCGGTTTTCTTACACAAAGTCTACTGTATATGGAAAAACTTCTAATCAATACAACTTCGAACTCATTCAAGGAATTGAACTGAGAAAATCGGTTCATCTCTAGTATAATCACCAGTGCAATTGTTTGTACATCAAATATTTTCACCACACCATAGTAATCAGACATTACGAAATATTTGAAAGCCAACGTCAGTCGTTCAATCATTATATTTAGTTGTCATTTTATGTAATCAATTTGGTATTTTATTTATAGCAAAAAACACCCCACCACTTGAAATGACAATGGAAAAACTTTAGAATCGATTGATGTGGAACATTTCGGTGTTTTTTTAGTTCCCTGAACAACCACAAATGGTTTTGAACAAAAATTATTCTACTGATGAACATTCATGAGTTTGAAATCTGAAACACATGAAAAAATTCTATCAAAAGTGGAATCAACCCCAGAATAATTCCCCTACGATTTCAATGAAAAATATGTACAAAATTCATTGTATAACCCACTATTCAACATCACCATGTTCCCTAAACATGATTTCTCGTAAAAATATATTTTCTACTCAAATATTTCGATATCACAATGCAATTTATAACTTGTAGTGTAACTCATGCACATGACAGCACAACAATACCGCGGTAAGACAAAGTTGATTCTCTAGCGTGCCGAAAAAATTCTTTCCCACATCATGAAAATGAATATCAAATCGGGGAATGAATGAGTACATTGACCTCACCGTACATTATGCATTCAAGAAATTCACTTATACAAATATACATACACTTATATACTTCATCCATACGTATATGCAATTACATAAATACTGTGAAACATTCGTACACACAATACACCTGTGGTCGCATATTTTTTTTTCCATTCATGTATGCAGTGTGTTAAGTGTGATGTATACACATTACACATGTAGCGCAGAGTATGCTGATAAGACACGAACGGAAATGAGAAGTAGATATATCGCCTCAACGACAAAGTGGTTATCAACTCCAAAATATAATAATAAGCAAAATTTGCTTGGTATATTCACGTGGTTGATAAACGTTTAAATATTTTCCGCTTCTCATCATTAATTCTCACATTTTTTCACAAATGTCTGATGATCTCTTTTCGTATTTTCATTCGTGTTCTTCATCCAATTGCATTCGCATTTTTCATTGCTGCTGTTATTTCTAGAAAGACACTTCAAATCGTGATAAATTACTGTATAGACTTTGTATATCTGATATATTTAGACCGAAGCAGCATGAAAATTCCAAGGCTCGATTTAGAAGACGACTGTCTCGAGACGCGGTGTGTGTGTGTGTGTGTGTTTCTATGTGGATAAATATGCGAATGTGTATACTTGCGTGCAGAATCTGCACCTGTGGACTTGTCACGATTTAAGGGACAGAATTTCCTCTCGAATTGCATTCTCAGATCATTCATTTCAGTTTATGTCGATGAATATTTATGACACGGATATTTTTTTTTCACTTTCATATGGACGAAGTCATCATTCGTGAAAATATATCAAATATGGTTTGTAGCTGTCATAAATTGTGTATGCAATAGGGAGGATTATCATGATGATCGCTCATCCCTATTGTTTGTGGAACGTCTGATTGAAGAGCGCCTAAACAAACAAATCTGAAGCAGTCCATTCACGTACTCTGACTTTCTCATAAACGCGCTCGATGTTACGACAATTCCAGAAAATTTACGGTGGAGGTTCACGGTTGATCAGTCAATTTCAAAGGAAAATCAGCGACCAAGGAATGACAACAAAAAACAGTCGCAAATCCCTTCTCTAGATTTTTTCATCTTCATAAAATATTGATCGGAGAATTGTATAAATAACTTGATGCAATTTTTCAATTCATAAGATAATTTTTTTTCTCGGGAGCAAAATGATGAGTCGCCTCTGGACAATTAATGATTAATAACAATATTGTTTGTTGATGTAAATAGCGTCCGTATCCAAATATGATTGCGAAAGGATTACGTAAAGTTCTCTCTCATCATAGCAATATGCAATTATTAATTGTCAGAAAATGTGTTTCTCACGGTGCGCAAAAAAAGTCCAGTATTGTCGGTCATTATAATAATTCATTATTA
>JABMBR010006155.1:0-11380 GCA_018881525.1 Meteorus sp. PSUC_FEM 10030008
GTTGTGCTCAATTTCTACTACGGTTCCCCCTTATAGAGTGCACTATGAATGCAATAGCAAAAAGTTGAGATGCAGCGTAGATTTTCAGTGGCGCGAACGTGCGCAGACGTCCGAAAATATGGCAACGTTGCATTCTCTTTCTGTATATTTCTATATCTTGGACGTGTGTTGTAAAGTTTAGTTGTTTTGAGGTTACTTTGATGATTGGAAAAGTTATTTGGAAGATCGAAAATAGTTTATTAGTAATGAGTTTAACGGCAATTATTGATTTTCTAAAACATGAGAACTTGCCAAAGACATAGCATTTGAAATACCAAAGAAAAAAAATATAAGAAATATTTACGTCTAACAAATAATATATTTCCCAAAAGTTTTGTTTTGTGTTATCCAATATTTATGAATGGATAAATAATTATTGACAATATTAACATATGGCGTATTGATATCGAAAAATGAATTATAATACATATTTCATTAATTTACAAGTCTGCATTTTTTTCTTACAACAGCCTAGAGTTAAGCTGTATGTGAACGGCTGAGATTCATTTGCAACTACTGCGTCTCCACAGTATTTCAAACCTCCCGCCCAACGCAACGTTGTCAAATCACCGTTTCTCACTCATCAAGTAATGAAGAAAAAGTGAAAAGTAGCTCACTTCTAACATTTTTTACAACAAAATGAGTACCGCTTGCTTTCGTTATTTCTCGAAAAACATATTTCTTATATGTTCAATTAATGACTTTCAGTTTTTCAAGAAATTTGTAAGAACATTACTGAAGTTATTCAGGAAAAAATGCTCCACAATGGGTGTTAGGATAGGGATCACATGTTAAATATGTGATTTTGAACCTTCAATAATTCAAAATTTAGTCCCGCGAGGAGGGTTTTGAAAAATACCTACGTATAGAGGACACTCATAGGAATGTTCATTCGAAATTTCAAAAAAATCTTAAGAAAAGTGTTTTCCTTGGAAACGTCCTTAAGGTAGTAATGTCGGTTTTAGAATAACGTTCAAGAGTTTATTGGAATTTGGTACAGTAATGGATTATGATAAGATAGAGATCCAGTTGAATTTTTCAAAGGCTACAGAGATCCAGAAAGAACCCTAGCGGGTTGTGCGATTTTGCAAACTGGTAAAGTCGAAAAAATTGACACAAATTTTGACTGGTAGCGACTTTTCATGGAAAGTCGTGCGATTCAAAAATAGACTGGTTAATTTCACTTACCAATCATAATTTGGATGGTTGTTCGATTCTCGCTACCAGTTATAATTTGGATGGTTATTCAGTTCGAAAATATAGGTAGAATATAGGTGAAATATAGGTTGGACATATAATTTTATATAGTTTTGTATAATGAAATCTATATATAAAAATATATGTTCCTACAGAGTGGTCCTCTCCAGGGGGACACGAAGCACGTGGCGTTGTAGAGAGAACAAAAAATAAGAATAATGGCGGGTGAATCATTTTCCTCTCTTGATTCTTGAATTTGTCATAGCTTTTTGAAAATCGGCCAATGGCACTGGCTGTTTGCTATTTACACTTGTTACATAATGTGCTGGAGTGCCCCACGCAATAATGGTGATATTAAATCCGTAATTCCTGGCGTTTTTCGCCCCACAGCCATATCTGTATAAGGAAAAGGCGAATTTTAAAAAAGTTATAAAAAATTCAGGAATTAAGATAGGAAAATGATTCAACCGCCATTATTCTTATTTTTTTTCTCTCTACAACGCCACGTGCTTCGTGTCCTCCTGGAGAGGACCACCCTGTATATACACAAATATACATGTAATATATATATATATACATCGCGTGAAACGTTCCACCACATCACATAACAAGGATAAATAGATGAAGGATAGAAATGAAGAGAGGTAGGAAAGGCACAATTTTCTTTATAGGAAATTTATAGAACAAACGAGAAAAACTCGGATATCCCGCACGTGGATTCTAACCCAGAACCATCCGGTTACAAGTCGGCCGCTCTACTAATTAAGGATGATTTAATTCCTACCCGACGATTTGAGAGAGATTTAGAAAACTAAGTCTCATTTAACCCCGTGTTAATTGAGCCGGAAGTTGATAAAATCGAATGAGAATGATAAAAAAGTATATGTATCGTATTCAAAATATGGCCAGAAAACTAATTTTCAGAAACTCCATAGATTTTGCGATTTTCCGGCGGAAAAAAAAACCATAGTACCCCATGTCGTTTTGGAGATATTCGCTGTTAACTTTTGGCTTTTCAGTGGCGGGCTGTAAGCTGCTGTACAACTTAAAACGTCTACCATATTGAGTACGTAAGTGCGGCAACACAGCGCTTGGCAGTATACATGTAGCGATGGCTTCGACAGCCGGTCTCAGAATGATCAGTCGTAGCCTTGTTGCCACATTCTCTCGAGACAAAAATAAAATTATTCGATTGGCTGAACTGGTACTCGACTATACATGTCAAATTGAGTACTCGTTTTATGGAAAGTCGTAAATTATCATATAAAATGACATAATTTTTTCATTAAAAATCATAAAACGCAAACAATAATGATTCGGCAGTGACGATTTGATATAATTTTTAACTTCAGAAAATAAATAGATATACTGCGGATTTGATCTTTCAAATGTTACATACATCCTTAAGCAACCCGATCTAAGCAAACTTCTAAACATATTTATTCTAAATTTATTAAGACCAACCACCACCGTCCATCACACGGCAACTATTTTTGATATACACATATAGGGGAGTTACGGATAATATCACCATTATTGCGTGTACTTATAATAAAATGAAACTGGTAGTGAGAATCAAGCGGGGCTACAAAAACTGAACAACCATCCAAAATATGACTGGTTGTAACGTACCAGTTTGACCAAAATCACTCCAATCCGATGCTGGAAAAACTGGTTACCAGTCGAAATTTGAGTCAATTTTTTCGACTTTACCAGTTTAGAATTACCAGTCAAATTTTGCCACGCACAACTCGTTAGGGAAGATATTAGCATTAATAATTTTATGCATTCACCATTGAGTCTTATGTGAAATCACAGTTTTTCTAGTATTTTACAAAATATAGTGTTCAAATTTTATTAAAACTTGGTAGAATAGAAGAAAATATCATAGGGAAGATTTCGAATCGTTACAAATACAGATTGAGAGTGAGGGTGTATTCGTTTTGGGCGCTGACAGTACTGTGAGCGTCACTAAGCGCTGTTTTTAGTGTTTATCTTGCCGCTGCAGATGCTGAAAATTCGGTCATTGGCGCTCACAGCACTGTCACCACCCAAAACGAATACACCCCGAATGAGGTTTTATATCTCAGTGTAGACATGACAACGTCGCGACAAGACTATAATACGTGCGAAAATTGGAAATGAATAACGCATGGAAGTGTATACTTTATCAAGATTCTTTATTAATAGTAACACAACCAATGTTTTATTCAAAGTTTATAATAGACAATAATATTCTCTTGATCATTTTTTTCTTGATTCGTGTAGAAATCGAAGATTTTTTGTATTATATTTTTATTTTTGATAACTTCAACAATACCAATCAGGTCTTTGCCCAAAATTCTCGATAACCTATTGCACTTATCTTGTCTCTATGATTGGTGGATTCAGTCTATCGCGGCGTTGCCTATGCTAAATACTACGTAAGTCAAATATAAAAGTGCAGGCATTTGACTCATCAGTATCGACAGTACTTACTAAATTAGTAACTAATTTAATACTCATGAATTGATATTTGACAAAATCTAGAAATCATGTAATCTTGGAAATCTGAGGCTCATCAATACTTGACTCTGCAAAATTTCCATAACGAATGTATGTAGTCTCATCCAAAAAAGATTGAATGCTCCTTTCTTGAGGAATGTGCGTGAGCGGAACCGAACATTATGAGCAACGGAAGGCTAGACATACAATTAATACGGAAGAATAGTTATGAATGGTTGTACGATTCATAAGAGTTTAAATGATCAGCACCAAACTTTTTGTTCACACAATAGACTGTTATCCGTGCTGCTAGATTCATGATCCGGTAGCATACCATAGCATCTTATACTTTACGAAAGTGTATATTATTAAGTCAAAATTATTACTCTTTGTTATTTAGAGTGTAGTTCGGAAATATCACTCACTCCTAGACACGGGACCTCGAAGAATAACACACATTTTTTTCGTTTCAGAATAAAAAGCGTTCGTAGAACATGAATGATTAAGATGATTTCGATAAGCCAATATTTCCCGATTTCACGAATAGGCACGATATAAAATAAATATACCCATTGAATTAATTGTTGAGAAAGGTGCTGCTATCTCATTAACTTCAGTTCAGTTTTATTATAAATATGCATGAGTATATACCACGTCCTCCCTACGAATCGAAAAGCTGATATCATGAATGTTGGCAAAGCCAAAAAAATGCATCCATGAAATCGCAATTTCGAACATCTCTACTCAGTCAACCTCTCATCTCGTGGATGACAGAAGCAATAACCGATTTCCTACAACTTTTCTAGATGTCTGTATTGCATCATCAGAGTTGTTTTCCTGCAGATAGCGATGTCACGAATCTGAAAAGACATCTCCGGATATGTGCAACCATATATGGACATATGGTGCGGTTGAAGTGACAACTCTAATAAAATACTCGTGAGGAGAATAGCATCTGATTATTAAACTTTCGGCTTTCAGTCCCTCTTTCTGCTATTAAGTATATGGTCACAGCACATAACAAAATTCATTTGTGCCTATGAATTTATATGGTGCATGAAAAATGTAGGAGGCACTGAAACAATATACAATAACATATACTTATACTCTATCAAAATAGTAAAGAGCTTGCATTGTACGATGTGCAATTATTACCAAAAAATTCTGAATCTTCGCTAACTTATTTGTAGAATGTCCTACAATTGAAATAAAAATATCACAGCCAATTCTTAAGTTGATACGTTAAATTATCTGATTAGGTTCACTCCATAGTTATTTCAAATCATGTTTATTTTCATTTTCGTACCATTGTTCACGTGCTAGATGAACGATACATTAACGAAATGTAATGGTCGCATCAAAGCTGCGGTGAACGGTCTAGATATGCAAGATAGGTACAAAAGTTTTCTTCTGGGACCGGCTTTTTCAAGCTTCGGTCTCGTCGAGCTTCTTGAGGAAAGAAGCTTTCTTTTGGGAAACACGATTCTTCCGTTCGGAAAGGGACAACTTAGCACGATTCCAGCGTTTTTTGACGATCGGCTTTTCTTTCTTCACAGGTGTGAATTCCGGATTAGCACGGATTGCTTCATGCGCTTTCTTGTATATTCCTTCAATCTACAACAAAATTATAATAAGTTGATAACTGCAACTGTTCCTGATTTCCTCAAATGGATTAAAAATGAGGTTTTACATGTTACAGTGTTTAATTATAGAAATGCCTCATGTAATGACTGAGCATTCCACAAAACTTTTGTATTAATATAGTCCAACTGCGACGATAACAAGATATTAATAACTCTCATAGCAATTTCAAGTTGGACGAACATTATGTTTATGCCCATTAACATAATACAAATATTATTGTACTTGACTATGTGGCAAGATATATACTTACGGCATCAGCTGTAATTCCATTTTTGATGTACTGAGAGAATTGGCGCTTGTAGGCTTCATCATCTTCCTCCTCCAGTTGCTTCATATAAGTAGCAATATGTTGGGCGAATATGTGTTGTCGATGAACATCAGCATTGAATGACTTTGACTCATTGTCATAACCAGGAAATCTTTTCGTGCTAATGGGATGAGAAAGAGATACATGAAGATTCGTGAAAGTAATGGAATACATAATATAATCGAGCTGAAAAATCAGAGAAAATTGTAATCTTTGGTTGCCCATGTGAATTCAATCGCGATGAGGTAAAACACACACAACGAGATAATACTTCAGGTGGCTCAGATGACGCGCATGTGTCGTTTTATCATCATTTAGGACTTATAATAATACAAATTCTAAGAGGAAAATGTGATCAAAGTTGTGCTGCATACCTGTGTGGGATGTTGAGGCCGCCATCGACCGCTCCTTTCATAGCACCAAACACGCGCGCTCCAGTAGTCGTTCGCATGAGACCAGTATCTAAATAGCATCTGAAGGCTCCTGGCCCTTCATCCAACTCTTCAACATTGTACTCGTCACCATTGACTTCGGTTGTACCATTATACAATTTATCCAATCCCAATTTCTTGAGGAGCTGCGAGCACAATCGAAATCTTCAAATCAATCTTCAGTCGCATTGTACAGATAACAAGCATTACATCTATAATTTTTCCTTTCAGATAATAACATGATTAGGGAACAAATATTTCTTCATGGAAATATCAAAGCGAGCTGAGTGGATCATCATACAGAAAAAATTACAATGTATTTAAATACGATCTTCAAATTAGTTAACTTACACGTCTGGCTAAAAGCAGACCAGTGCAGTATGCAGATGCATAATTCGTCAGACCAACTTTGACGCCATATTTCGGTAACTCGTGGCTATAGGCAGCACAAACGATTCTGTCTCCTTCGATTCTAGAGTAGGCGACCTGGCACGTGATATCCTTATTAGAAAGACGCACGATGAGCCTGTATTTAGGAGTATTGTACTTGTTCTTGTCTTGAATGGTTAATCGTTTCCGGGCATAATAGTCAGTTTTACCCTCACGACGCCTCTTGAATTTAACTTGGAAACGCTTAAAGTACTGCTTGTTCTTCACGACTTTCACGAAACCCTACACAACGAAGTACAATCACGTGTCATTAAGATGGCCATTTGCACAAAAATATATCAGTTTTTTATTGTGACATCCTATATTTGATTAGTAAAAACTAATCAAATCCTGAATGCCTCAAAGAAAAACGAAATTATTATCGTGATATTCATGATTGTTGTTTGAAATACACTACCATTTTGTATTGGGGCAGAAGGTGATGTGCCTAAAGACCCTCTCCAGAAGGCGATCACTGATATAAGAGGAACAGCTACGATTGCTTTGTGCAGTGGATGCCAACGGACGCTACGAACCGGAAGTAGGTGGCGGACAAAAATGCGCGACGGATGCACGCCACGGCGAAAGTTAGAATTCCTTCGCGCTCGCGTAGACGAGGGCAGCACCAATATTGACAGGACATAGCGCGACGTTTGAACTAGTTTATGGCTTTTACATGGATGAAAATTATACCATCCGTTATCATCACTGTGTACATTCAGCGAATGGGTAACTATCATAGACAGTTCTGATCGAAAGAATATATGGTATGTGTGTATTCAACAATAGATGCTATTCAACATCTTGAATGCTAGTGAATTCGGTTGAAATCAATACAGAAATGAAGTGTATAATCGATGAGGATATTTTAGTGGACAATCATACACTTGGTTACTTTTATCAATTGACATGTCTTTTCGCTTATATCGAATGAAAATATCGCGCTACTCACATCCATGTCATAAACTTATCAGTAGACGCAATACATACGTATTGAAACTCGAATATTCTTCTCTGCAAGACTTATTGTGTAAAATTTATTCGGAATAATTACATCGTATAACACGGAGTTTATCATTTAACCATACTCCTAATATAAGAATAATTCACCTGAACCATGAAATGATATACAAAAATGAAGAGCATTATATACATGACAGAAGAGGTATTTCTTCCGTTCCCTCTCGAAAGATAACATTCTATCCCTCATCAGGACCATTTTCACACCCCCAATCATTCAGATCTTCATCCCAGCCATCATTTTCAGTTTGAATATTATTGAGTTTAACGTCAAATACACTCTTAACAGGCATCACTTCTTCAACGCGCAGTACATTTGTCTTTTCGATAATTGGCTCCATATCCATAAAGAAGTCAACTTCCTCTTTTATTGGTTGAATCGACTTCGAATGTTTAATATCTAATTCTATGATATTTGAAGTAATGACATCTTTTTCATGCAAACCTGTTTCGGTTCCCGAAACTTGTATGTTTCCAACACTTTCTATCAGCCTGGGGGTCAATTTTACATCAGTATCGAATTCCACAGTTTGTTTCGATGGGCTAACATCACCAGGAGAAACGTCATGTGTTTCCCAATTAGACCAGATACATTCCTCTTCGATCAAAGTTGAGGATGATTCACATTTGTCTTCACCCCCGTCTGGTGATGGTCGTTCGGGTAATTCTAATACTGCTAAATTGGCATGGTCTATTGCAACGTTTACATCAGTCAACAGTCCATTAGTTTTGATTACACGTCCTGTTTGATCATAGTTTGGGCGCCCATCACTAAATAATTTACCTCGCTTACCGCCAATCACTGTGGCGGCGCCAAGTATTGGCACGAGACAGGCTAACGCTTGTAGTGTAACACCGACTAAGTGATCATCTTGATCTTTGATTCCAACTAATAATTCTGGCAGTATTTGATTCTCTAGTTCGTCAAGTTGGAAAGCATTGATGAATACACTCAAATGTTTCAGTAAGAGCAAACGAATTGATGTGTCGCGTACCCTGAACATTTGTAAGAGTTTTGGAACAAGGCAACTCCTAAAAGTTGAAATTGTGAACAAACCTATATCGCCACCATCATCGTCTTCAGTTCTAGGTTTCAAGACCCGTGGTACGAGCTTGCATTGGGCAGTAGCATCAAGAAAAACCATCCTAGACAATAGTAACGTTCCTAGTTGTTCCGCCACCATTTTCTCGGGAAAAGTTTGGATTTTTGGAACCAAATTGCTGGAAATGAAAAGTGCTCATCAACAAGATGATATTGAGCGAGAGAACAATTTGTATAACTCACGAAAAAAACTTCTCCTTTTCTATTTCAGTTTTCAATGGTAACTCCGTGAGGAATGCATGAATATTTATGAAATCATGCGTGAAAAATGGATGTTGTAGCATTGCAGATAATTCTGAGCGCAACAGTGGGTCTTCATGTCGTATATTATGTGCACAAAGTTCTCTGAATTCTGACAAAGATGGATCATCTAAACAAACAAGGTTGGGTATACTCAGATATGATTAATAGAAACGATAACTGATGAGCGGTATTCAATCAACTTCAAATTCACAAATCCGATTGAAGTAAAAATTCCATCAGGGAATGAACTATTCTCGACTTCGAATCCGGTATGGGTCATGTGAATTTGTACTGTTCGTTATCTTCTAGTGGCTCCTCCTCCCGATTTTCCCACTGGAAAGACAATACTACATGCCAAATGGTCAGTCCTACAAATCTGATAGAACTCTTTTCGCAGACATGGAATTTATAATAAGCTTCTCACAATTGCTATTTCGTTTATAACAAATTATATTGGTGCATGGATCCATCAGAATGAACACTGCCGAACTAAAAACTACCGACTACACTTCTTCATGACAACCGATAACAGAGTGGCTGATATATCAGATGCATACAATAATCGTTGACAACTGAGAAATATTTTCGGAGCGCATGGAGTATGCTCTGAGGGTCCCTTGTATTAAAAAACGCGTTGTTCGTCAAGCCGGACTAATCAACCACGTGTGCTAAAGAGACGTGCTACGCATGTCGAGATGCTTTTATTCCAAACTCGCTGGCATGGTGTATACCCCGTCGATAAGCATTTGTTGCACGTTATATTGTTGGACGCGGTGCGACTACCAAAAGTTAAATCATAGCGCAAGTGCTTAAACTTAATGCAGTCCGTTCGAAATAGAATGATATAATGGTCAACAGCAGTGCGGAGATATTCACTCCCTGTAGCAAGAAACGATAATTCGATGGGGAGAATTGATTTTCACAATTTTATTCCAAGCCAACGCGGATTTTCGATTGTTGCACGTGAATGAACTCTATTGAAACTACCACCCTCTCCTTCATTTCAGTGTCGGGCAGATCAGAAACACGTTGCAACTTTGCACAACATTGCATTCAATATGAATCTAATTGATCTATCAAGAACTTCATTCCATATGAACAGCTACAAATAGTTCAGCCAATGAATAAAATTTGCCACTATGTTCTGCATAAAAATGAATCGACTATTTCTAGTGAAAAAAATACGTGAGTGACAATTATCAAGGCCGGATTGTATCCAAACGAAAGATGTGATGAAATATCCGCACGCTGACCAGAAATATGAATGCAAACACATCTTAAAGTATCATACCAACGACTGAGTATAATCAATAGAAAGAAATTCCGATTCACAGGTAAGCGACTAACGAATAGAAAAATAGGCTCACCAACATCTTTCAAGCGTAACACTTCTTCGATTAATATTCCAAATGTATATCGATCAATAGCTAGTGGATCAAGCTGAGCAGGTGGAATAATCGTGCTCCCTTCAGTGGTCATAACTTCTTGATATCTGTAATTTTTCATCTTCTGCAGATATGCTTCATTGACATCTTTGAATTTGCAGAGGAACTCCAATCCACCAAGTTTCCATGATCCATCGGGTGTTACGTATATAGAATGGCACGATATATTGTTATGAGATGCCAATGCTTTTTCATGTAGGAATATGAGTGCTGTGAGAATGCTATGAAGCCCAATCCGTATTTGTAATGTTGTTTGCGTCCCAATCATTTGTGCTAACGGCTTCACTTCTTCTGTTGCAAGATAATAAGAACTGCCTTCTCTCCACGACGATACATATTTCAATATACATGGATGGCGATGCAACATCAAGTTCTGAAATATGATATCGATTACTCGAAATAGTTTATATGACAGAATTCATGGAAACGGAGATACGAAACAAACCTTGGCAGCTCTCTCTAAGGGAGAAGGCCTCCCGAAATTTGCAGCAGAATGTAATGAAGGTTCACTCACAAAGATTGATAAATTCTGCGGATCACTGCCACTCAAGATTGCACTATGTTGCGACCAAAAGTCTGTTATTTCAATAGCCCCGTCGTCAATCTGCAGTCCATTGAGGGCACTTTTCTTATTCCCCATTGATCCTATTATTCCTGTGAATTTCGCATAAATTCTCAAGAAGCATATCTTTCATATATCTTGTGATTGTATGTTGTCCCCTTTATTTTATTTCTCCGGTACAGTCGTGACTGACAGCCTGGATGTATGGGTATAGAATTGTCACATATTATTTATAACTGAAATGTCCCAACCGTGAAATGTCGTCGAAAAAGTTCGGAATATCTCTCGTGTATTTCCGCTTTCGTTGTGGTCGTTTTCGTTTCCTCGGATTCCACTTGAAGATAGTGGGGGTTTTCCAATTAGACAGCACTGTGCGGTACTGTGCGACTGTGCGATGTGGTGCTTATTGGAACACACACGTATCATGAGATCTCTATCAAATGGCGCTTAGAACATCAACGTGAGAAGTTTCGATTC
>JABMBR010006156.1:0-11374 GCA_018881525.1 Meteorus sp. PSUC_FEM 10030008
TATATATGTTAAATTGATGACTTCTTTTAAAATTCAATTCTTATTAAATAATACACCTATTTATTCAGTGTAAAAATGTATTTGATATACGCGAAACAATGCAGAAAAGAAGAAAAAAAAGAAAGAAAACAGAAGGACTAAGAACCGTAATGGAAAGAAAAGGAAAATCCTAAAACAATGCGTACATGCTATAAGTACCTATATGTACGAGACGTCAGGAAAATTGCAAACTCTGATTAATTTCATTAACCATATTTATCTTTGTCAAAAGACTGTGGTAAATTATCCGCAATGAATCATCATTCATCTAACGTCACATTTTTTCATATTGCATTAAAATCAGAGCAAAAATTGAGGTTATCATTATATTTCATGAACATTTTCTTTCTTGCCAACATGTGCTACTAATATTACTCTATTATCATTTTTCCATTATCGAATTTGTTTTATCAAATATATTGCAAATGATGGATAAATACAATCCAATCATGACATGATGAACAATCAAATTATTCAATGAGTAAATATTGATTTGTTTTAAAACTTTTTGCTTTAAATTTGTGATAAGCCAATGTGAAGATTTGATTCATGTGCTATTATTATGTGTTGATTAATAAATCCTGGGCAATGTAAAAAAAACACAGATATTGAGCTATCACTATTTGACGCCCATTTACCTAACCTATTTCGTCTCCAATCATTAAATTTCTTGCTTCATAAATTCTATAGAATCTCGCGTTAAAAATTGAATTCTCACATCCCCGTGATTTTCGTTCATAATTCTTACTCTCGCGCTTTCTTTCTCTCACGACCGTTTGCCCTCTTTCTCTCCTTCTCATGCTCTCAATTCAATGTCTCTGACTTTCGTTCTTCCATTTTCACGCGACACATAGTGTAAAATTTTACATTGCTGTTAATCCTTATTTGTTAAATATTTCACCACCATTTTCCTTTTCTATTTGTCCAAGCATGTATTTTACTATTTCATCAAGCTCCCAATTAATAAATGAAACTAATTACTAAAAGTAGTTAATTCGCATTATACCTTACAATTATTTCGTAGATACATTACGCTTTTGTTAATTTCATTAGTTTCTTGATTTTGTTGTGGTTGTTAAATTGTCAACGTTATACATTACACACACGAGAAAAAAAAATATTGTTATGATAATAAATCAGTATACAATTATATAAGATTGATTATTTTATACATTATTTTTCAATTTCTCAAATACAAACTCATTTGTCATTCCCACTTGATCTCTTTGAATCATTTCTTTAGTTCATTTTTTATTTATTATGCTGTGTATTTATCATATCTATCATTTTGAATAGTTAAAAGTTGAAAAAATCCAATCACAATTTCATCTGACATTATCGCTCTCATTTATAATATCAAACACACTGCAAATTACAATCAGATTAATTATTTTTTGTTTTCTTCTGTTGATTCCCAAGCACATATACCGTGTCATATCATAATTAATATTAACATTATTTCTTATACACATTAGTTCACTGTGAAACGCTAATAACACATTCACATTCATTTGACTGTTTTTATTTCATTTTGTTTCATCGTTCTTCCTTTGAGCTTAGTCATATTTTTTTTTTTATGTATTCACTTCATCAATACACCACGTTAATTATTCCTTCTTTCATTAATGTTTCATTCCACATTGGAGTTTGTCGCATGTTTTATCATTCTATTCTCGCCCCGTTCGAATACAAAATTATCTGTTATTATTTCTGTTATCATTCCAACAATATTCATAAGCAAATATTAAATTATCATATAATTCTCGTATATAACCAACTATTACAAATGTGAAAAGTGAGAAGAAAGGATAAAAAAAAGATATTGGCGTATTACTCGTGGAGAAAATGAGCGCCAATCAATGAATTTGTACTCGAGCGGGTGTGGAGAGTGTGAGTGAAAATATATATTGTGTGAGAAATAAATTAATGATATTCAAATAAATGAAAGTAGGAAATATTTATTTGTTCACGCTTGAAATTTTCCTTTTGTTTGTCTTATCGTTCAATATTCGCTCGTCTCAATAATAAATGAATTAATTCTCAACAATAGCCAGTGCCTGGGTCTTTTTCGTGATATTTTTCGTAGCCTTATTAAAACGTTGATGGTGATGATGACCCTTGGAATTTTTCATTACCAATTTTTCGGGACTGTGGGAACGGGCCCGTCTTTTACGAGTAGACTCAGAGTCCCACCTGAATTTACTCGTACTTGAGAAATGTATTCGTTTTACCATCACGTTGACCCGGATGATTTTGCCATGTACCTTGAGATGCATTTGGATTATTTGGTCCTGGTCCACCGGTGCCGGGATTACCAGTATTACCATCGCCACCGCCGCCTCCCTGACTCATCCAACTTAAAAAACCCGAATTTCCACTGTTACCAATACTATTATTACCAGATGGCGGTTGTCCAGGTGGTCCCGGTTGATTTGAATATCCCTGATCATTTCCCTGATTTTGTAAATTACCAATTAAACCCCAAGACGCTTGATTTAATGCAGCGGCAACTAACGCCGGATTAACAGGCAATGCCGATAAATTAATTCCCCCCATAGCTAGAGGATTGGACATTCCACCACCACCACCACCGCCATTATTTTGTCCAGTAATACCCAATGCTTGAAGGTTAGGCATATCCAAATTTCCGCGATTACCAGGATTATTCCAACCGTTTGGGCCCATATTATTACCTGAATGTCCCATGTAACGATTTCCCTGATAATTCCCCTGCATGTTATTGTCAATTGGTCCGGGCATACCGCCACGACCGCCACGCATATTTGAATTCATTTGATTGTTGAAATTACGATTGTTTCCTTCAGATTTCGGCGCGGCATTTGACACATGTACCGATACACCTTTTATTATATGATCCTCGCCGCACAATGATTGTGCAACTTCAGGATCGAGGAAAGTAACAAATGAAAATGCACGAAATGGCTTTGGTATGAATACATCCGTAACCTCGCCAAATTTGGAGAAATAGTCGCGTAGATCGTCGGCAGTTAGGTCTTCTGTACAGCGTCCCACGAATACCTTGCACGGTACTTGTTGAATCATTCCCTCCTACGCACAAACGCACAATCAGTCAAACTTTTTTTTTCTTCAATTTTACTTTGCATTTTTGTTTTAATTCAACGATCGGTGGTAGTACGATTCTTTTTTTTGTTTCAGTTAATTGACAGTTGGCTATCGGCAGCTCGTTTGCTATACTAATCAACATCATTGACAATTTTTAATGACAATTTATCGGTTTTGTTTGAATATTTTTCGTATAAAATAGTAAAATGCGAATATCATTGAGTTGACGAGAGCAAACTGTCAAGGACTTCTACAGTACTTTGTTTAATTAATTTTGTTTTTCTACCTACACATAATGGCATTTGTTCATTTTTTTTCCTTTTGTTTGTTTCTTTAGTTCCGCTACATATTTGTACGAATTCGAGCAATGATTAATAAGATCGTGATACAGTACTGTACTGCTGTGAATTTGTACAATTGAAACTTGCTTTGACAGTTGTTAATGTGTTCGAACACAAAATTTTTATCTGATCCACTGTTGTAATGAAATTATTGAACATTTTCTCGTTATTTATGATTCACTCACAGCCGGAATAATGATACGATTGAACGCGAACAAAATATTGACATTTACTCTCTGGTAGAGAAATTGTTTTTCTACAAAAAAAAATGCCAACTCAACAATTTTTTAATCGTTCTTGTTTAGGCTTCACTTGAATGATCCTTGTAAATTATTAAACCAACACGAGAGTTTGATCAGAGTGAGGATACATGTTTTCTCGTCGATAATGAAACGATACAATATTCTTCAGTTACAATCTAACTAACGTATGTACACTTAAGAAATTCTCGTAGAGCACAAACTATTCATATGGTGATAAATGTAACACACTATCAATGCTGTATCCGAGCGTCAATATTTCACAAATACTTATGTCAATGTAAAAACAT
The DNA here is from genome assembly GCA_018881525.1 of Meteorus sp. PSUC_FEM 10030008. Classification (NCBI taxonomy): domain Eukaryota; kingdom Metazoa; phylum Arthropoda; class Insecta; order Hymenoptera; family Braconidae; genus Meteorus; species Meteorus sp. PSUC_FEM 10030008. Next base: position 4,015 of record JABMBR010006156.1, read on the forward strand.
TAATATTGTAAAAAAGTCATTATTGTTTCTTTTCTTTCTTTTCTTTTTGTTCATTGTATTTTCATTAATAATTAATAAATCAACGGCATAAAATTTTCCCAATACACAATGTAAATTCTGATATTCTGCATACAATTCAATTTCACTCTGATTTTGAATACAGATAACTTTTGTATTAGTTTAAAAATATGGATGAAAAAAAGAAGAAAAACAGGAAGTTGAACGAAAGTTCATAACTGACGCGAAAACGAAAGGAACGAAAAAACTCTGAAATATTTTCAGTTAAATGTTCATGATGTGTCGAAAAAAAAGCAAGAAAAAGAAAAACAACCATTTGCACTAATCGATCCTATCGCATTATTTTCCTTCATCAATATCTTGATGTTTCAGATGCATGATGATCCCTCGATGGTCGGTGTTTGTAATAACGATCATAATAGTTTTCTTTTGATTGATATCGTCCAGAATCATATCTACCATCACTGGTGCGTCCATCCATGTATCTTGAATCGCTATCGCGACTTTCATACCTCACGTCCTCATCACGACCATCAACATACCTTCGTTCACCATCGCGTCCATCAACATTGTACCTTAAATCGTCCACATCACGACCATCATTCACATTTCGCCCGCTATCATGTCGTGAATCTGCCGAATATCTCGTATCATGACGGTTATTTTCAGAAATATAACGACCACCGTCTGTATCATAGTAAGACCTCTCGTACCCATAACCATATCGTCCCTTCTCATTCACATAATCATTGGTATCATGTCCCGAGTACGCTGAAGAGCGTCCACCTTCATAGCTAGAATAACGCGAATATTCAGTGTCAGGTGGATAATTAGTCCCCGATGTGGCTGATGGTGGGGCATGTGAGGCCATATAACTTCTCGAATCGTAATTTCCATCTTCGTAAGCTTGATATGATGGTGGTTTTTCATAATTTCCATATGATTGTGTTGTTTGACCTGATGACGATTGTTGCTGTTGTGATGGCTGCGGATGAGACGGATGATGATGATGATGATGCGATGATTGAGTTTGCTGTTCGTATTTGTATTTATTATTTTCGTCATATGGATAATTCGGTGGATACGAGGGATAATGAGTCGTTTTATAATCATATTCTTGATCATAACGCGGTGATGTTGCTGTGTCGGCATTTGAATTCATATATTGTTTGGCCACTGGCAGACGCCGGCTACTCGGCGTGTGAACCGGAATAGGACGGTAACACTCACTGTGTTTAACCGTATCAAATTGACGGGCGAACATTATTCCATCAATATTCTGTAACCAGACACACCATCCCTCGAACAATGACTCTCATATTTGCTTTTTTTTTTTGATATTTTTTTGTTCGGTTTTCAAGCGGGGACTGTGATCGATTTCAATTCAGGTTCTTTCATTGGATTTGAATTCATGTCAAGTGATCATAAGCACACGGTTTGGTGGAATTGAATTGATAATTCAGATTGAACTTGAATTGAGAATCGGAAACTCGGAGCATCAATAAATTCAGAATTCATTTCCCCTTTAAAGACATATACGGATACATACATACACACGCATAGGTATTGAACAAGATTTATGTACGCAGTGTTGTCGTAAAACAATCTTGTCAATTTTTCTATTCCTTCTCCTTCTCTTGGATTTATTCCACATCCAGAAACATATTCGCGCACAAACTCTTCATTCAAACGTTTGGACTTACAACATTCATACATGCACACTCGCACTCTTGTTTCATCTGTTATTCTCATTCCCTTTTTGGCTCCATTGGTTCTGCCAAATATTGGAACCAATTCGCGAACTGGTTAAAAACGTTATTTCTCAGTCTTGGAGAATTCAGATTGAAAATCGCGGACAAATTGAATCAGAGTAAATTTAATCACACTCAATGTCTTTACATGGACGCACTGCAACACGATGTCCTGATTGTCTCGATAAACTGTCCAGTTGTTTCTCTATTATTAAACTCAAGTCTTTTCAAACAATATTTCATTATTCATCGAGTCATTATCACTGATAAATGTTCATTAAACGCGGCACCGGAACCATCTGTATTTATTTCTCATTACATGAAACACACTCGGACAAAAATCAATATAAATATCCTAGTGGATTGAAGGGAAAAAAAAAACGTTGAAAAAAAAATATTCAATCTTACTGAACTAAATTAAAAGTGAAAAACTATAAATGACAACGAAAAAGTTATCTTTTTTTGCTCTCACACGCATTCTCTCACCGTTACAATGCATTTATCGAATTTATTTTCCCGTGCATGCGATGCAAACTTTCATTACTTCTCATCACAAAAATCTCGTTGGAGATTCAACGAGAATGAAAAAAAAAATTCACAACCAAAAATTAAATACTGCAATACCCGGGTGATTACTCGTTTTTCTTTTCCATAGCTCTCAGTACACTCACATATGAACGGAATTCGTCTAAAAATATCTGAGAATGCAACAGTACGCTTAATCCTATAAACACGACGCGTAAGAATATCAATTTTTTTAAATTCTCTATGTTACACCCACACTGAAATGCTGATATTGTTTCCTATAAAATAAACATTGAGATTCATCCACAAGCAATATGTAATTATATATCGCGTTCACAATATTCAATCACGATACACACAAAACTTGCTCAAAAAAGAAAAAAAATATATATATATTCCATAGGACAAAACAAACATACAAGTCATGTACCCTCGCTCTTTACATCAGTGTCGCCTGTATTTAATTTCTTTTCATTTTAACCTCCCACTCCCATCTCTCTTTCTCTTTCTCTCGTCACATTGCATTCATCCATCTATTTATCCAGGTAAATATCTTTCGCACACAATACATAAAATAATTCCGAACACTCCAGGAGACGCAGATCGCCATTAATTTCAGATGTAGCGGAAGAAAACTGGCCATGATTCAATTATCTAACATATCTGATGTTTGTTCAGAGCAATTCATGGTTACTTTCTAAGTGATTTGTACATGTAGGGAATATGATTATACAGCGATCTGAATCTCGTACAAATTTATCGCTAACATATAAGAAATTATTTTTCTCTCACGAATTAAAAAAAAAATTCACATCAACAGATAATTATTTGGAAATTAAATTTGAATAATTATCGACGACTATTATTTATATCATTGAAATGATGAGGATATACACTGGCTTACCTTGCTATTAGGAACTTTTACATCGCACCACCGTCCATCGATCATGTGTCGTTGAGCTAGGCATCTCAGTTGTGATTCGTAATTTCCGAAACGTATAAAGCCAAATCCTTTGCTTTGACCAGACTTCGCGTCTTTTTTAACCTGTAATTATCAAATTATGAGTACGTAGTTGGATATAATTTGTTGATTCAGTAAATTTGTCTACAATTTCAAAAGAATCCGATTAATCAGATTATTCCAGTGTGAATATACCTGTGCCATTAATACTTCGCCGAATGTCTCGAAGTATTCCCGTAAATTTTGTTCTGAAGTTTTCCATGGTAAACCAAGTACAATGAGATCAGTGCATCGTAATTTTGTTTCCATTCTTTTAGTCTTAGCTGTAGAATTCTCCAAATTGTCATCAGATTTACGTTTATTCTCTGTGGGCAATGATAAAATACAATCAAACTCCGATCAAAATCATTTAACGTCAACCCATACAATAGTTGGAGTAGATTATGGTCCAATATGATAAAAAAATTCAAATCATTGATTTTAGAATATGTTGGTGATTCTATTGGAAAAATGAATGACAAACGGAACGAATGCAATTCAAGCAGAATGATACGATTGAACAAGACATCAGATGATTTTTCGCATCTGTAAAGTGTCGCAATATCAGAATCTATGAGGTGATTGTCGAATCATTGACCATGGTATGATCATGAACTTCATTGACCTTCAACAAAGTCATGAAAATCATGAACACAAACACTCGGGGTAAGAATAAATTGGAGATCATGTCATCCATTGTAACATATTGACATCAAGAAAAATACCGATGGATCATATTCATATGGTTGAACGATCCAACCTAAGAAATGAAAAATAATCAAAGGTTTGATTGGAAGCATCATTCAAATCTCCATTCGGTATTGAGCATAATATCGCCGACATTCAGCAGCACATGACTAACATTAATTATTGTCGCATGGTCATTGCCTCAGTACACTGCGTCATAAAATTGTGTTGTATTTTTATTCCCACACATTGCATATCATAATTATGCATTGTCTTATCTCAAATTAAAATAAAACGATGACAAAATATAAAATGAGTATATTTGATAAAAACGAGATGTGGAAGGAAAAATTATGCGATTGTTTGTACCTTTTGGGAATACGCAGAAATAGACGGCTTTGCCCCAACCGCTCTCAGGCGGATGAAGTCGACCATCGACGAGACGCACGCCCCGCATCGCACGAGACTCGGGATTGCGGTATTTGAGGCCGCAGGTACCGGGAAATTGGGCGGAGAGGGTGGTCAACAATAATGTAGAATCATCCTCAGTTGGTAGTTCTATGGGCTCCTCGCCTTCATCCTCAGCAACCTGGATATATGATGACATTTTTTCCCCGGCCACAGTAGTGAATAGTATTGGAGTAAGAGTGATGTAGATAGAGTAATCCAAATGAGTTTACGAAAGCGTCCTACGTTCGTTTTTTCTTCCTCTTTCGTGCCTCTATCTTTCCCTCTCTTGTGCTCTGTCTATCTACTCTTTTGATCTTTCTTTCACTCGTTCGCACACTCTCGCTCGATATATATGTATGTTTATCTCGTTTATACGTTGCTTTCTCTCTCGCTCTTTTTCTCTTGCACTCTCTTTCGCTCGTTACTTTCGTACTGATTCTCACGTTCGCTCTTTCTCTCTCTTTTTATATTTATTCCTTTTCACGTTCTCGCTGGCCCTCTGCTGATAAATAATTTTTGTTTAGTGTAACAGCACGAGGACGTTTTTTACGTTTGCCTCAAGAATTTTCTTCGTACATTACAAACACACACTCTCGAACTCGCAGACAACTCGCAATCACGCAACACCGCACCTCTTTCTCTCCGCGCTTACGTTGTATGCCGTTTGTGCATCGAGAACGATGAGTCGAATAGAGAAGAAAGAGCGAGAAGGGGTGGTGTGGCGGTGGTAACGGGGGGTTTTTCTGTATGAGCTCTGTGCTGTTGGATATAAGCCGATATAGCCTGCGTTGGCTGCGTTTCAGTTGTGTGCGCGGCTTCGGTGGGGTCGATAACGGAAACGGATGTTCAGTATTGTGTTGAACACTTTTTCGATTAGTGGCGGACTCTACAATTGATAATATGGCGGTACGCGGGTGAATTTGAAAATGTACCTTCGACATTCTTCGTTGTCGGAATTTTACTAATGTGAAAGAGATAACAGAAAAAATGATATTAACGTCACATAGTTTTGATGTAAACTTCGTAATTAGTTTTATCACAGTGTCTATGTAAAATTCATCAAACTATTCCAGTGTTTTGAGCGATCGGAGTATGAATACAATTTATAAAATTTTTGACTTAGTATTTAATTTAATGATGGAATTTTTCACGTCCGGGTCAAAGCAATGTGAACATTGGAACGTGAAACTAGTTTTTTTCATGTGGTAATGTTCAACAATATAGGCGATTCTATATGCAACGATAATTTTTTTATTTAGTCATAAATAGATATTATTCCGAAATGCTTACAGACTTCTTAACATAATTTTGATAGTCTGAGCGAAAACTTTATGTATAAATCACGTTGGAAATTCAACAATCATTAATTTTTCATGAGAAAATATAAAAGAGATTAAAAATATCCATGAGTTATGGCGAGTTGTGATAATTTGATTATCCGCAACCACTCTTTTTACAGCAACTACGTTTAGGTGGTCTATATCTACGACTCGTATCTCCCATCAATGGATTATATTCTGTAAAATAATTGAATGAATTTTTAGAGGTATTTTAGGTTGATTTATATTCGAAGTGAAACGTATCCTGATAATACCATCACGTAATTTTGATGTTGTTGAAGTTGAAGCACCATCATCTCTGCTCCCCAATTTTCTTCCACCGTCCAATTTCTTCGTTAGATTCAATAACTCCTGTCTCTTCAATTCTTCCTTCTGAAAATACATTGATATGCATGTGAATGGATGTATAACTTGGAATTTTATGAATAAAAATTCTCTCATATCAATCGTGAACCTCTTCCTTTTTCCTCTTGGCAATCTCTGCCAGTTCGTCATTTTTTTCTTGCATTCGTTGTCTTGCTGCTTGCACGCCTATCATTCGTTGCTCGAATAAATCAGGATCTGAATAGAATTGAGCAATGAAAATAAATTTATTAATGAATAGCACAAAGATGATTTCATGCCTCTGGCTAACAAGAAAGTAATAAACCAGATCATACTCACTTTTATGATATTTTGCTGAATATTCTTCTTCATCTTTCCGCAATCTCCAACTTCTGTATTTTTCACCAATATATGGTGATGCACAAAACAAGGTCACGGTAACAGCGAAAATATACCAGCCTACTGATGCAATTGATGTCCATACTGTTGACAATAATAATTTCATGTGTCGAATAACTCAGAGTTGAATATTGTCGCTAAGTATAACGATACAAAATCGTGTTCATCATCGAATCTGTGATTAAATTTATGCACGGAGTGAATCGACATTATGTGAAAACACTTTCTACAATGTAGTCCATGAATTATATAAATTTCTGCTAATGAATTGGATACATATTTCAATGGTGAAATCATAAAGTACGAACACACGAAAACGAGTCGAAAGTTAAAAAGTCAATCGAATATACCAAGAACTAAATTCGAAGCTGGATGACGAAAAAAACTTGTATCCTCATCCATTGTAAGATCAGGCTGGTCAGACGATGTCTATTCAATTGCAGCGTTTACGTTGACGTATACATCGAATATTATGGTCATTTCAATCACAGAGATGCCTTCGTGAATCTTCGAATCGTTTTTCTAAGGATTCGATTCTAAGAGCTCACATATGATAACAAAGTGCTCTACTTAATCAACCATATCTCGATGCAGTTCACAAATTCTCCAAGGCGCTATGATCATTGTGAGAGTTGCGCGCGCGAGTGTGATCCCGCCAAATATCTTCGGCGCGCGCATCATTTTCGAATTACCCGCCATGTTGCATACAGCGCCATATTACAACATAAAGTTGTATGTTGAGTGCGCGAATAGATCACGGGGGTTGAATGTTCTGCAGAAATGAATTATAAAAGCCAGTAGGTCCATCAAATTTTTAACATTACTTTTATTAATCAATGTAATATGCAATGATACATATATATATA
>JABMBR010006157.1:0-11367 GCA_018881525.1 Meteorus sp. PSUC_FEM 10030008
TATTATTATTTTTATTATTATTATGGATAACATTGAGGAAATGGTTGAATCAGTCCAGTCGAGTGAGGAAATTTTGTTGAATCAATCTGCATTAGGACATTATTTACATTTGTTGTTGTTAACATCATTCAACGGATAGCGGAAATATGCGGCGAATCAACTGAATTTCTTTCTAACGTACTGAATCATTGTGCACATATATCAATAGGAGTAGAATTGCGACCATCGAATGTTTCACTTTTCGTTGAATTTTATAGATTTTGAATTTGAAATTTCTTTCAAGAATTAACTATCGCGTGTGTTGAATTTTTTTTTTCCTTCTCTTACAACATAAATTGTCTCGAGATATACCGCAAGGCTCTGTGTCTCGGGGACACACGTTTTCCCCTCAGTGTACGCCACCTTACTCCATCGATTCCCCCCCAGTTCCTTCCATTGCCCCTTTCGTGTGTATATGTGTTTTTATATTGTGTGTGTGTGTGTGTGTTGTATTTGTATTTATATGTTGGCAAAGTTGCTTGTTTCGATCATTCCAAAAGAGAAAAAGAAATAAAATCGTGCAAGCGGGCATGGCAGGCCGTTCAGGCAAAAAAGGAGGTGAAGAATGAGCAAAGAGTGAGATATAGTAGACAAAGAGATGTATAGTGAAAAGAACACACGACTCGGGGAATCAGCGCATCGTTGCTGCACTTTTGGCCGTCGAGTTGGCCGAAGTGGGAGCCGTGGGCGTCGTGGGGGCCGCGTGGATCCTCCTCCGCCAGGCACGCAAGAATCGAGAGAGATGTGCATGGTTACATAGGTTGGTGTACTATACGCCAAACTCGTTGGTTAGCTATACATATAGTTAGGTGTATATATATTTAAATAAAGTATATAGAATATAAATGGAAGGTGGAGGACATTGGAGAGGAAGGAAGGACACGAGGTAGAGATGAGATATGTAGATACATACACGAATTGCTGCTCCATTCCAAGTCAGCCACCCGTTACCCCGAAACATACCGAAATAATTTCTTGTTTCACTTTCTCAACGAAATAAAAAAAAAACGTGAAAATTTTCTGTTTTCTTGATAATTATTCAACGCGCATGGATGGAATTTGATAAATCATTTTTCCATTTCTACCACATTGATTTGTTTATTTGTGGCAATAATTTAGAAGTCTATAAAACTAAATATTCGAGATTTAAATGTCATGGCAATTCATTTGCAGTCGAATGCCACACAAAAAAATTCAACGCATTAGCAACTATAACATAACTTGACAACTTCATTCATTCTGAAATAGAGGTCTATTTGTATTCTCAGTAAAAAAATGTTTATAAGAACCAGTCAATTTACCAAACAAAGTCCTATTACTGAAATAACAATTATAAATAGCTTGGTTATCAATTTTTCTTGTTTTTCAAGTGCACAATTCCCGATATCTTTTGTATATAAGAGAACAAAATAAAAACAGTGTTAATTTGCAGTTGGCTGAGCTGTTATAAAATAAACTCATGCGTATAAAAGTTTGGTTTCAAATAAGTATATAAAAGCGTGTACCCACATATAACCCCAGGCGTACTTACACATATATTGTTTTATTCTGGAATATATATCGTGCGTGTATGTACACGAAGTAGAACGATGACAACTGAGCCGTATGGGTGGTGAACGGAGAAGTCTATTCCCGGCATATATATACACACATACACTTGCACATTTTTCTCTCTTGTGTTATCCATGCCCGTGAGGCCTGGTCGCTTGGCGTAATACACTCGAGAAGGCCTTCCAACTCTTTCTTTCTTTTTCTTCAACTCCCTTCTGTCATTCTCTCTTTCTCACCCTCATTTCTTGCGCTTCGTTTCTTTGTGCCTCGCGCGCACACACGGGGCCAGTTTCAAACAGCTCAGATATATACCTCGGTCACCCGATGATGACAGTGACGCGTGCAGGCCCTCGATCTTCCACCAACCTTCGTAAATATATCCACCTTCTTCTCACATAGATATATACTTATACTTACGAAAGTGTATATGTATATAAATATACCTCCTTCATCGTGTTCACTTGGCGTCTCTGAAATCCATTAGGCGGAAGAACAAGTGCCACTTGGATGTGCACAATACATCGACAACTCGCGCTCTCTTCTTTATCTCATTCTCTTCCTCACCCTGTCGATTCATAATTTTTATTCTTCTTTTTTATCCACTCTTTTCCCCTCAATTCCTCCACTCTATACATCTTCAACTTCTTTGTACATATATACATACATTTATGTAGGTTTGTAAATGCTGTTTCTTTGGCTTGTGCCCGACTGCTTTCTACCCTTCTTTTCTTGTTTCGATTTTTATTATAGTTTTTTTTTCTCTTATTTTTCTTTCTCTTCAGATGGTTGTTGCGTCTCTTATGCTTAAGTTTTATATCGGTTGTGTAGTCAGGTTTCTCTCATTTCGCACGCGTGCATTGGCGCATGCGTAACGCTCAAGACTGATCGTGCGTGTGTATTGGTGAATGTAGAGGTAAGAGACCTACACATCATTTGTCCAACAACTGTTGAGTTTGCAAGTGTTTTGTATGTGTGCGTGCGCGTGTGTGTGTGAGTGAGTGAGTGAGTGTTTACGATGAGAATGTGCAGAAAAGAATATTAATGCCGAATATGCGCGGTTTTGATGATTATAACGAGTAAGAATGTTTTTATATGATGAAATGAGACGTGTGTGATTATGAGCAGTTGTTTATTATGTATGTAAAAGTAAGGGATGATGGCTCGTGTAAAATATTTTCTCAGAGAAAATTTTCTCCATAAAGTTTAACTGGAAATTATATTCTGACATGGGACGAAGGAGATTAGATAGTGCAAGCTCTGGTGGTACATAATTGTTATGAATTCATTATTCTCTTTTTATGAAACAGGAAAACAACTTTGTATTTTATTTTTTATGTACTTTTATAGCTCATAGGGAAGTTAATAGTTGAATACTACGTGACAAAAATGGATATTGAATTAGAAGACAATGAAGTAATCAATTTTAGGTGTGATATTTAATGACAACAACTATGTTTGGATTCTTTGTTTTTATTAAAAGTTGTGATGATAATATTCTGAGTGTGAAGGTTGTCGGTTAATTTGAACAAATTAAATGAAGAGGGAAATAATACGGCAGTCAATACTCACTTGAGTTTCGAATGTGAATTTTTTACATAGCCGTTCTTTATTCTTTCTTTGCATTGATTAATAATGCGCGTGATAAGATGTCATCAATTTTATGATACAACTATTCCAATCGATATAGCCAAAAATAAAAAGAAAAATTGAATGACTTCGTAATGATTTCATCAAATATTCCTGCGAAATCGTATAATTCAATAAAAATTATTTTGTCTTGACAATAATGACGTCTATATAAAAAAAAAACATATGTGGTATTTCGAGACGAACGTGCACGAAAAGATTCTCTTTTTATCTTCGTCTCATCCTCCATTTCCTCGCTGTTCTCTTTTTTTTCTTGCTTTTCATCCCTACCTCCGCTCTTTCTCCTTCTCGGCTGATCGTGTGCGTCATCCTGACCATGATAACGCCAACGGTGTCAGTGACGTACATGCAGTGAAGCATTATCCAACTTATAAGCTTGAAATCTACAGTGTTTCATTATTTTTCTCTCTCCACTTCTTCTTCATTATTATCGTTATCTATCATCCTATATTTATATAAATGACATGTGGCTGTATATAAAAATACTTAAATACCTTGAAACACATTGTGCATTATAAATCTTTCAAAAAATATCTACAAAAATAATTGCGGCTTTAATTCTTAAATTTGTTAAAAATACAACACCCACACTTGCGATTTTATGTTGTAACAGTTGAAAACGTGAAACTTGTATTCATTTGGCGGACAACTAATTAACGTCGTCTGCTGCATTTTTATTTCCACCGTATGTTCACACATAATGCATATCATACATTTTTATTTATACACATATATTCATGCATATATGTACTCACGTTTAAATGAATAATATAGGGATACATATATTATATATTATAAAAAAAACGCTCGCGGCGTAAATAAATATTTCCTGGCCATGACAAAAGGCCACACACAACCAATTCTACGTACATTCGCTTTTGGTAATGTGCGCTTAAGGCTTTTGGAATTTTTTCGTCACTGTACAACTGAACATACACACCAATATATGTGAAATATACATAAATGTATATGAAGAACATAGAGATAATGTAGGATGACGAGTATATAGGGAACAAGCTTGGGGTTTTCAAAGACTTGCACATGACCGTATGCGAACGTAGTGGAATAGAGGGATGTAGTAAGATCTACCCCTTTTTCCCTTTATCATTATTTTCATCCCTTCTTTTTTGTCACATTTTATGAAATACGAGTTTGTCAAACAGAAGAAAAAATCATTTGAAGGTGGCTTGGGGCAGGTTTTCTGGTTGGTATAATACTGTCTTGTTGCTCTGGGAACGAATTCTATACGAGCGGATCGAAGTCGAGATGGAAGTAATGCAGAGAGGGTGAAAGGGACATGATGAAGTGGAGTGAAGGGGGATTGGATAGGGTGGTTAAAGCCACCAATCCACATTGCGCCCCTTTTTTCTTTTCTCTCTCATTCTCCGTTTCTCTCCGAATTTCTCTATTCTGCTTTACTTGTTTTCTCTATCTGCACAACAGTGCGTGAAGCTTTTATCTGTGTATAGATCTCATCGTATTTTGAACCCTGATTCGCGTTAATACGCTCGTACATTTTCCAATTTATATCGGATAGCCCGCATTGTGTAAACAACGCTTTTGGATATGTAGCCTTGACGCTGCTTATTCTTGGGATCTCACTCACCTCGATTTGCTCTTTTGAACGAAAATGTATACGTGTTTTCTTTTTCTTTATGGTTACGTTAAATGTACATTTAAGAGAAAATACAGAATGTTTTTTTGTTTGTGCGCGTGCTCAAAAATGAATTGTGAGATAAGGTCACAGCTCAGCGCGTTTACATTGATATTCGTGTTGGAGATAAATAAATAAATCAAGTTGGTTGACTCATATTCAGATATTCAGATTCAGAAAATGTTGGATTTTCATTCAGGGGTTTTATTTAGTTGTTTTAACAATTATTGTGACGATTGTGAAATTGTATATGCCAAATTAAATTAATTAATGCGTTTGGAAGTATTGATTTGAATTTTGAACAGAAGTCAATGTTGGTATGCTTGGGAACAATTATTAGAATTTGTTATAGAGGTGTAAAGTGTGAAGATGCAATGTGGATTTCGTTACGAAGGGAAATCGAAAATAATATTCGTATTTAATTTCAATGTTTTTCTCTTTATTGAGCAAATAGATATTCGAATATACTTATCACACGCACATAAGTACTACGGGGACTCGACATAAAGAATTAGTATGTTCAACCGTAGTATGAACAGGGACTTTACCAAACTCACGTTTCGTATATGCGCGAGTACCGACCGAACTATCTGAAAAAGAGTTTGGTTTCTCACCGTGTATTTATATACTTTATCATGGGGCGGATCCCACGATAGGTGATATCAAGATATTCGTGATTAGGAATGCAGTTTGTCTTTCAATGAAGGAAACTGCATTCCTAATTATTTTCTAATGTAGTCATTAATAGTCATTAATGATAGCTAATTTTTTTTTGAAGTTATTTCCCCGAGGTTCAAGAAGGGAAAGTGCTTTATTGAAATTATTTTAATCTATGGAGCCGTTGCCTTTACAGAGAACTATTATCAGTTGACTAGTATTTTTAGTTTCATTCTTGTTATCAATTGAAACAACAAAATTTGTGTGTGAACATAGATACACCACGGATAGACATGAACAACACTCAATTATCACAATGTCAATGCGATTTCTTTTTTTTCACTGAATGAAAACAATGTGACATTATTTTTATGCAAAAATTTCCGTCACATTATAGTTATTATTTAGGAGAGTTGAGATTTGAGATTCTGTAGTTCATGGGTGTGTCAGAGACCCAGTTACTCGCTCCAAGAGAAAATCTTTTCATTCATCATAATTAACTCAAAATTATCTGACAAATATATAAAATTTCTTTCATTGTTGTTAGGGTAATTTAATTATGGTGGACATTGTTAGGTGGACGAGGTATAGACAATGGTCCCAATTTTGTCAGCGATTATCAAGACCTTGAAATTTTAACAATTTTCTCATTCAACTACACATTAAGTCTTTTCTGTTCTTGATATTCAGTTTACGTACAATATTAAAGATATATGGTTTCGGTCATAAATCATCAGTTGACCATGAAAGTCAAAAGATTGAGGGCTGTAAGCGCCCCTTTTCTCATGTGTTGATGCACGAAACTGCATTGCTGATTTAGTGTTCCTCTCTAAACTTCTTTCCAATGAGTCTTTGAATTATGTTCTAATTGAGATGAATACCAACTTGGGTGAATTTATTTCGGAGATGGAATTCCTTTCTCTTCTCTTGTTGGGTGTCTGAAATACTTTCGATACAAAACGTCAATTTTAGAATTGTAATATGACAAATAGTGTCTGTGAACAAAGAACAAAATTACCTTTCATTTTCAGAATCCAATCAAGTCTAATTCCGTTTCAAAAACTCGAATTTTTATGAGCAGAAGGTTCATAAAACTTTCAGATTCATCAACACAGTGAACAGTCACTTCTTATCTCATGATAAATTGCTGATGTGTATAATTTATAGAAAATCACTTGATAATATATGACTGAATTAATATTATTGTACATTGGTGAATATTAGTCTCGAAAGTCGAGGGTGTCCGGCAATGAGGGACCCGTTGCCCGGACATACAATTTACGGTTATGTTACCGTTATTACCGTAACGCTATAACACTTCGTACCAAGGAAATGCCACATTTCCGTCGATACAAAATTTTTCAATATGTATTCAAGCAAGGAAAAAAAAGTCAATTTAACATGAGTTCACCGCACATTCAACAATTTTCTACCTTTCTTCTTTTTTTAGTTGATAATGATGCTTATCTATATTCAGAATTGATCGCTGTGTGCCTGTTCGGTTGAGGTAGCACGAGACAAGCTGAAAAAAATTCATGTAAAATGTGTATCAACCACTTCTTTGTTTTTACAACGTTGTCTATGATCTATCATCAAAGAAAATTTTGTGCTTGCATGAATGCAAATCTGTCAAAGATATCTTCATTCTTCCAGTTTCACTGCAACGTATTTGTTCAATAAAAAGGAAATTTTATGATTATAAAAAAGCAATGAGAAATGGAAAATCATATCAACTGTCTTTTGCCAATTTCTCATCACTGATTTATATTTTTCAAAATTCATGGGAACATTTGTTTGGGATATTTAATTCTTCGCAAATCGGAATTCCCACAGGATGAATTTCACTCTCAATCTTCGATCAGTCAATCTTACTGTCAATCCATTGTCAATACTTCAAAATCATGTAAAATTTAGCATAGAAACTTTGCATGTGATACATCTTTACATAACTGTATAGTCAAAGTATTATCGTCGTTTTCACGCACCTTACTTTTATCAATACACCCATCCGTTGAGAGAGAAAAAAAAAACAGAACAAACAAAAAAAAATTGAAGGAGTGGCCATCAGGACCCAGCCGGGTAGAGCGCCGTTACTTTGACAGCAGCGACACACGCTATACAAGTGCGAGAAATACGTCGGAAGAGAGTCCATAACTGAAATGCAGAGTGCTACTCATCGACAAAACAATCTGCCTTACACACCTGCGTCACCATGAGAATAAATAACATTCAACTTGATCCTCGAATCATATTATCCGAGAAAACATAAAATGAAGCGAAAGGAAAAGTTGAAAAAAATTATGAGTATAGTGAAATTTATCTAAAGTCCGATGGACCGAATCGACCGACTACTTGCGCCGTTGCTGTTATACAGGAAAGTCAACGTGCATTGGACGAGAACGAAGGGAAGAATAAATAAAGCGAAAAAGCCCGTTCGTGTTGGCTCGGGGCTTGGGTTATTAGACTCGAGGGCTCAACTTTTCATGGGTTACTCATTTGGGGGACTTTCTCGCTCTATTCCTCTCTCGCTTTCCCTTCCAATCGGGCTAGTCATTACCCCCTTCTCAACCCCGGAACGTTTCGAGGGTCGCATCAAGGACGTCTGGGGTCGAACTATGAGCTCCAGTCCGCGACTCAATGTGCCAATGTAAAAGACAGAGAAAGAGTGAAGAGAAAGAGTGAGGAACAGAAGTGGAGAGGAGTTTGCTGCGGCATCTCGTGGGTAAACGCCTTCGTGCAGAAGCCAGGACGCGAATAAATTTCGCGCACCATCCCCGCGTGCCACTGCGTTCACAACTGCGCAACTCTAACGTGGCCAATACCACTCTCTCGTCGCAACTCTATCCCTTATACATATTATAGGCTGATTTCATGTCTACGTTTCTGTAGAGCTTCTATATATACGCAATGAAGTCAAGCTGAAATTATATTCCAATGGAATACACTTTTTATTCATCATTTCAAAATTTAACGATATTCACTACGATGTTGAAGGGGATTTCTGATAATGAAAATGGATGAAGAAATAAACTTGTTGAAGTAGTTTTATCATACAAGGCTGCATCAAGTGAATACGAGAGTCTTCTTCAATTAATTCCCAACAATATTCGATGATTGTTAAATTTAACAATAAAGATAGAACAATTAACTGGGAATTTTTTTTTTTAATTGAATAATAATTAAACCCTTCTGCGATAATTACAACCTAAACAACAACTTTTTAATTTCGTTCTCGATAAATTCCATGAAAAAAATTTTGTATAAACTTCGGCTTGGGGAATTAGTACCGGAAAATTGAAATTCGTTCCTCTTCATTTATTTTGGCCATAGCAAACTACCTTAATATACAACACATATACAGTTTGGTGCGTTGTTGGGTGACTGAGTGCCGTTGACTCTCTACTCTCCCTGAATCCCTCCTGACCACTCTCTCACATATACGAACGGAACACACACAAACGTGTGACGCTCTGCTGCGGGTACCGAAAGTTCGAGGCAACAAAGGAGAGTGCGTTGCTATGGAAAACGACAGTGTACGTTACATGGCATCCTGCATGCTACGAAGAACGCTTCGTATATCTATACGTATAATATATAGAAGCTGCAGTCAGATATTATAATCGAGAATTTACAAGCGAAAGGGCGATGATGCAGTATTGGTATTGGTCTTTCAGACTGCGTAACGTTTTTTTTTTCACTCTTCTCAAATTTTTTCACTCTCGTTGTAATGTAGTTGGATCGAATGAAGCGAAAATAATAAGAGTATATGTATATCACTGATGTGTGTATAACCTGATGTTTCGATCAGATGAAAACACGTGCTTGACACTTGATCATATTTCAATATTCAATGTTAACATATGATGGTGATTTGTAGAGAAATAAATTTCGTTTCTATTTTAATTTTTCTTCACTTTCTGATATTCTTAGAATTTGGTGATGTAATTTATGTATTTGATTGAAAATTTGGAGAAATTATTCTTCATTGTACATTTCTGGAAATTATTTTACGAATGGGTTAATGAAGGTTTGAAGACAGATGTTGAATTGAAAGTTGGATTTTACACATTAGCACATGGGGGAAAAGGTATTGCTGGATTTTAATCTTTATTTCTCTATGAATAAGGCTGTAGTGATTCATAATGAGAACCATTTAATGCATTTCTAAGAAGCTTTAAAGCTGAATATGACAAATTACAGAAGTCTTAACGAATATTTGTATGGGATTAAGATAAATCAAGATTGTTGTTGTATGAATGTTGTATTGGAACAATTGATTCATTTTTGTGAATTATGTTTATTGATTTTCCCTTTCAAGGGACAATAAATCAATGGATAATTCAATTCAGATACTCTGGTGATAGTTGACACACCGTATGAACTGACACATGTGTCTTCACAATTTACTTTCAATTCATATTACAAAAGAAATTGATGATTTTTGACATTTTTCAAATTTTCACACGATCCAACCTCCCTTTATTTTGGTTTATCCATCAGTTCTAAATTAATTCAAAAATCCGAAATGAATACTTTCAAATTTTCAATTTCACATCATCCTAAAAAATTTTAATAGAATAAAATGAAGTTCTTTTTTTGATAATTCAATCAAAATATACTTTCATGCAGTAGAACTATTGTAAATTGAATATGAAAAGAATATACATAGACAGATTTCCGGAGCTATTGATATAAGGGATCGATGAATTCTCGCTGAACATGAATGTCTCTTTGTGAAAATCGTAGAGAGAAAGTTCGAGGTCATAACTATAAGAATTTTAAGACGACAGTGGTGAATAAAGAAGTCTCAAATTTCTGTTGAATTCACGGTACGTCAGCAGTTGTGGTATTTTTCAAGCAACTGTGTATATCGTTCATATATATAAACATCTACATATACATACGCACGAATATATAACTAACGTCAGCATTTGATATTTATCTTCTTGGGTAAATTTGAGTTAGTAACGTGCACGTGCAGTAGAAATTGATGGATCATCGACAGGATTTAACACATACACACGAACGTATAAATTATCTCAGATAAAAAAAGAAATGATTTAAACTTTCTTTACATTCGAAAAAAAAGAACCAAGAAAAACAATAATCCTCATGTATAAAAAAAAAATATATAATCTCTTCTAATGTCCAACTTCCTTTTTGTATTTCTTCCTTCTCTTCTTCTGCCTCATTTATCCAGGATCAGAGGGCAACCTGCATATACAAATCCAAAAGCGTACAATAACCTCAAAAATTCCATGATCCATAACAAAAGGGAGAGAACTGAAAAACCTGACGACCACGTGTTGTTACCAACACCAAGTGCATTGGTTCAACGTTCTCTTTTCTTCCACCCTCTCATCCTCACACAATTTCTACCACTACCACCATCATCATCATCATTATACATACGTTGCTTTTTAAACGAAACGTACACGGATGATTCTCATAACACCCGATGCAACAACTGGAAAAAAAGAACTGACATTCTTTGTTTGATTTTTTTTTTCTAGGCAGCTGCGTGAAGGTACACTGAAGGAAAATCGTCTACAAGATGGCAGCCGGCTGACGTTACTACCTAGCGTGGAAACTGGTCTCATGGTAAGCTTCTTTTAACAATATATGTTATATATATGAATATGTGTGTGTCCCTACATCAATGCAATGCTCCATGCGGTAGGCTCAATATCATCTACCAAAATGAAATTCTCACCTTGAATATCAAATTCAGACCTGCAACTTTAAAGTCTACCGCCGTAAATATTATTTGTATACGATAAACTTGAGATCACAGTATACATACATTTATATTTACATAT
>JABMBR010006158.1:0-11364 GCA_018881525.1 Meteorus sp. PSUC_FEM 10030008
GCACTACAGATCCATCGGAATCAGCGCACCAATGGAAAGTGCGTATAGCTGATCCCCACCATCATAACAACAACCAATGGCAGACAACTGAACCAAAATGCCATCACATAAATTGTGAGGTCCACACACATTACGACGTAGATTGATATCGGTCGAACCTGAGAGCTCAAATGCTCAACATCGGCATAGGAGACGGGAAACCAAAACAGTACAGTGAATCTCACCGCATCTCACTGCATTCAACACAATAGACCGATGAACCAAAACCGCTGTTTTCATAGTGAACAACAACAACATCAAAAGCAAGAAGATTCCCAGCAAAGCGCGGCTATCTTCTCATCCAAACTCGGATGCTTACTTCAAATCGAACCACAAGAAACTAAATTCTCGACCAAGAGAAAAATGTAAAGCCCAAACATGGGACGTAAAAATGGAAAAACAAACAATGACATTGAAATTAGTTACAGATTCAGTATATTATCAGATGATGAAAACGATAACAGTATATCCGAACCAGAAAAAATGGAGACACCAGCGAGAATAAAAATCAATACGACGCCAATTGTAGTTGATCTAGACAATGTATCAATCACATATACAAAAACACTCATTAAGAAAGTCAAAGAACTTATGCCGGAAACGTATATGAAATTCAACCACAAGAAACTCACCTTATATATCATGAACAACGAAGATTATACTGCAATCGCAGAATTTCTGAATCAAAACAAAATGCACTACCATATATACACAAAAAAAGAAGCAATAGACCATAAACTTGTTATAAAGGACTTACCACCACTTAACATCGAAGATATCCCCAACGACCTAACAACACAAGGAATCATACCTAAAAAAATAACTAAAATGAAAAGACCAAAAAAGTATGCAGACACATCAGAAGAAAAACTAGCTACATACTACGTAGCTGTCTCACAAGATATAGACATCACTGCTATATTCAAGGTCAGATATATCTGCGGTTTGAAAGTGAGATGGAAAAAATATAAAATCCCAAAGCAAGTAACGCCATGTTATAATTGTCAAAGATTTGGCCATGGATCCTCTAACTGCTACCTAAGACCAAGATGTGTCAAATGCGCGGGAGAACACACAGCAAGATAATGCACGAAAAGACCTGAAGAAAAGCCAAAATGTGCAAACTGCCAGCAAGATCACCCAGCAAACTACTCTAAATGCCAGAAATACATATCGCATCTGGAAAAAATTGAAACAAGAAGGAAATCAACTGACAGAATCAAACCACCGGGAACAATATCACCGCCAGATCTCACCGAGAACTACCCACACCTACAACCAAGACAACGACACCAAGAACCTCCGCAGATCAACCCGCATCAGGGCTTCAACACTACTGCACCGAGCTACGGTAATATTACTTCTTATGTGAAGACCAAATATAATTTTGATAGAGTTAACGAAAGCATAACAGATTCTAATGAACTTATCCATAAACTGAATACACTTGACAAATAGTGCAACATCAAATTAATGTTGACAATGATTAGAAATCTTAACGACAAGATGAAAGCAAAAAACAGTAATACCGAACGATGTCTAGCTCTTTTTCAATTCTTGGAACAACTAAATGGCAATACACAGAAATAGCCCAAACCCCAATCTAAAAATAGCGCATTGGAATGCCAATAGCCTTACAAATAAATGGACGGAACTGAAAAACTTTATTAATTATCACAATATAGATATAATGCTAGTAAACGAAACCCACGCAACGCACAAAACACAATTTAAACTAAGTGGGTACATGTAATACCGTTCAGATAGACCCGGCAAACATGCAGGAGGTGGACTATTAATTCTAGTCAATAGTAGTATAAAACACAGTCCTCTAAATCTTAATTGCAACCAATCAACCATAGAAGCAATAGGAATTAAAACAAATAACAACCTAGCAATAGTATCAGTATATGCCAGACCAACCATCAATAACAACATAAACATTGTAAATGCGACAGACCTAGACAAATTGATGACATCTGCTCCTAAAGTCATAGCAATAGGACACTACAACGCAAAACACACAACCTGGGGATGTAAAAACTCCAACAGCTGTGGTGAAGCTATTCATAAGTATATTAATAACAAACACTTAACAATAGTAGCTCCACAAAATTATACCTTATACCCAACGAATGGTGGCTAAGCAAGCACAGTTGATTTTGCTATAGTCAAAAATTTTAATTCAATAGCTAAAATAGAAGCACTGAATGAGTTAGATTCGGATCACCTACCAGTTCTTATCGAATTTGGCATCCTTAATAACCTAAGACATGATCAGAAGTTTATGCTAGACTATAAAAAAGCAGACTGGGCACTTCACAGGACTGTAATACATAATAAACTGACAATAACCAATAAACTCCCTACTGAAACCGACATTGACCAATCAATAGAACAGCTACGAAACATCATCATTGAAGCAAAAAAAGCAGCAGTACCAGAAATTCCCCTGGAACCATGCAAAACCAAACTACCCAATGACATAGAAGACTTAATAAGACAGAGAAACGCAACCAGATACAAATATCAACGAACGAAATTGGAATGCTACAGAATCATAAAAAACACAATAACCAATACTATAAACACTAAAATCCGCAAATTTGTCAATGACCAATGGGACAGAAAACTAGAAAAACTGACAATGAAAGACAACTCAATTTGGAAAATAGCAAAATCCATAAGCAAAAAATCAGATAACGCTATACCTACACTACACGGAAAAAACGGACTTGCATCCACAGACACTGATAAGGCTAGCTAATATACGAGCAGAAAATTTTGAACTAGTGCACCATATAACAGAGAATGATGGAGATAACAATATTGAAAAACTAGTTAACCACTCATACACCGAAATCAAACATGAATCAACAGATAAAAACACTGTTCAGCTCACAAATCCAAAGGAAATTGTTAAGGCTATCAAAAAAACCAAACCAAAGAAAGCACCAGGACCGGACGGGATACAGAACATACTACTAAAAAACCTACCCAAAAAAGCAATTGTACAATTTATGCCCATAATAAATAACTGCATGCTGACCTCATATTTTCCCAATGCGTGGAAAAAAGCAAATGTTCTGGCATTCCCCAAACCAAATAAAGACAAGCCATTTCCGCAAAATTACAGACTAATAAGCCTATTACCAACGTAAAGTAAGTTATTTGAAATAATCATACTCAATAGAATCAAAAAATTTGAATCCATAAAGAAAAATTTGATAGAAGAACAATTCGGTTTCCGAGACAAAAGAAGTACGGTACATCAACTCGCACGAATAACAAATTATATAACAACAAATTACAACCTCAATAAATCAACTGCTATGGTCTTATTAGATATAGAAAAAGCGTTCGACACGGTCTGACATAAAGGTCTAATTCATAAACTCAAACTACTAGGACTACCACTGTACATATTGAAATTACTACAAAGTTATCTAAAACATAGAACATTCAGTGTTGTCGTAAATGGAACAAAGTCAGCAATACAGCATATAGCAGCAGGAGTACCCCAAGGATCAATCTTGAGACCCCAGCTTTTCATATACTACATAAACGATCTACCGATAAATAACGAGACACTTACGGCGCTCTTCGCGGATGATACCGCAGTGTATCGTGCGTCATGGAACAAACGCAATGCGATAAATAAAATTCAAGACACCCTAAATAACTATATGAAGTTTTACGCCAAATGGAAAATCAAAATTAACGCAGCGAAAACTGAATGTATCATATTTTCCCACAAGATAAAGCAAAAAAAGGGAGAGGAGAAGGATCTGAGTATTATAATAAACAACCAGCAACTACTGCCAAAAAATAATGTTAAATACCTAGGAGTCACATTAGACAAAAAATTAAGGTATAATACACATATTAACAATGCATGTAATGAAGCGTATGCGCTATATCTTTTATACCTTCTGATCTGTAAAAAAAGCAAATTATCAGTTAAAAACAAACTTCTATTGTTCAATGCACTAATTAAACCGCTACTATTATACGCAACACCAATCTGGAGCAATACAGCAAAAACCCATATAAAAAAAATACAAATAGTACAAAATAAAATTCTAAGATTAACTGCAAATGCAGAACCCAAAGAATCCAATACTAAAATAAAAAATAGACTCATTGTAAATGACATTACACATGATATCTACATACAAACTGAGAAATTTCACGAATTCAGTGTAAAACAACACCTAATTCTGAAAGATGTAGGAATTCTAAGTAAGGATAATGCACCCTTCAGAGTTAAATACAAGTTACCACACAATCTTCTCTGGGAAGATCATGTATATGATGTATAAAACAAGAAGAACATAAGTAGCACGTAAATTGTAAATGGTAGTTATTGAGAGATAAAGACAAAGGGTTTTTTTGCAATTTTTCGCCCAGAAATACAAGAAAGAACAAAAATACAAATACAACTAATATGAAAGAAAATGAAAAACTGAACTGGTAAAATTGTTAGCAATAGGTACAGAGAATATAAACCAAAAACAATGTAATATATAAAAGACCAATAAACGAACTTCAAAATGCACAATGACACCAGCAAGACCATGAGCAAGATGCCAAGCAAGATCACCAGCAAGACCCTGAGCAAGATCGTCATCGCTAGATTTAAAAACCTGAAATTTCAATAAAACTACCTATACATTATCTTTTTATTTTAGCTTACAATTTTTGAGGTTGGTTGTCAAAATTCGACTTTTTTTGCTGTCATCCGTATTCGTATCTGACTTTTACGTTAGAGGCTATATCTGTTATGTTAACAATTCAATTTGTTTACGTTCGTCATTTATTTTGCTTATTTCAATAAATTTTTTTTTATTTTTAATTTTATTTCTGTTTCATTGTTGGTCAGAACTTCCAGGCCCTGGTGATAATCAATCGGAGAATGCTGATAATCCACTATATCACAATGGAGACAGATTTCCTATAGCGTACAATTTTCGCACAAATATCTCAAGCGCACTAAAAACGAGATTTCTCGATGTTACTGAATCACTTCATCGAAAGAGTACTTTTCTTGATCCGAGATATAAAGATTATTTTTGCGATACCGAAAATCATGAAAATGAAAAAAAAAAGTTAGTCAGAGAATTGAAAAGAGAACTTTTGGATTATTACAAGCTGAACAGAAACGATGAACCAGAACCTCTTACGACACGGGAGTCCAGGGTTCCATGAGTCTTGATCCCCCGACAGAATATCCCGGACAAAATATCCCCGACAAAATATCCCCGGACAAAATATCCTCCAAAAATGTATCCCTGGACAAAATATTCGATGCTAACGGTAACGCTTCACAAATTTTATCAAGCATAGGTTTTTCAACATAAACGCAGGAACACGATATAAATGTTAACATTAACGAAAAATTGACAATACTCTTCAAAATATGAACAACAGTTGTATGAGTTAGCTATCATACTTATTAAATGAAATCATTTTGGCAAAGATTGTGCTATAATTCCCACTGGTTTTTGATCAGTCTCCAAAGCTCATTTCAACATGTAGTTCTTCAAAATTGCAGTTTCGTCTGCAGTAGCATCACCTGAATGATTATGTACAGGCACATCACCGATAATATTCCCTATATAATGAATGATAAATAATCAAATGACGTATAGGTAATAACATTTACACACGAACATTGAAATATATTCACCTGTGACGAGATCAGTATCAGTGTGAATCATAACATTACACTTTGAAACCGTTGCACAACGCCATAAAACATTAGACTTATTGATACGCTTTTTCACGTTCAACATACCCTCATGAGGTAACTTTTTATTACCCTTCTGAGACAGCACAAATTCTAACGGCATTCTCATACACTTCAATATATTTCAAAAGCACCAAACACACTGATCGATAACCACGAAGTGACTCCTGTTTCTAGTACTGCTACTATATAAATGAATCGAAATATCCAAGAAAAGTAACCCATTATACAGTACGATGAACGATCAATACAAATCATCATATTCGTCTCACAATGGTCGCTAAGATTATAGACGTTCAACGTACAAAAACGGAAGTAAACATGAATGCTGAAATAATTATAAGATCAAACGAACTTACCTGTAAGTGAAGTTCGATCTTGATTGTATGTAGCGCCTCTTCCTCGAGATCAGAATGTAATGCCCCCACTATGCACCGATGTCGCCACAATCTTTATAGTTTAAGTTTTTCGTTCCGGTCCTGTTCTATGTATATTCCGGTACGCAACTCATTTATTCAAAGTGCTACCGTAACCCTCAGGGTTTCTAATGTATATACATATATATACAATTAGAAAAGAGGGGAAAACCTGTTGGGTGGAACTGATCTCTTCGGAAGAGGCGCTACATACAATCAAGATCGAACTTCACTTCCAGGTAAGTTCGTTTGATCTTATAATTGAATTTCGCGCCTCTTCCTCGTGATCAGAATGTAGTTATTCAAAGTTCGTTACGGCAGATATTCCATGACTCAGAAATTCGATATCCTTATTTATTCATACGATATTTTCAAACGTGTTATACAATGCTTCTATCCAAAATCGCTTTCGCAAACATACTTTTACTCGTTACAATACGACGGTCGTAGAACTTAGCGAAGGTCCCCGAACGTTCTGTCCAACCTTCGGCTTTTTTAATAACGTCTATATTGACCCCACTCTTCTTCGCGGACGAAGTCGATGCATGACGAGTGCTGTAAGCGTCAAATGCGTCTGTATCTACCCCGCTTTCCATAAGGGTGTTTTTTATCCATCTACTCAAGGTCTGGGTCGATACCCCCTTATGCGGTTTTTCAGAGCTACAAATAATCGAGTATCCTTTTCTCGTAAAATTTTCGTCTTATTTAAGTACGTTTCCAGCACCGATGCTGCGCAAATGCATTTATTCGCGATATAAGAAGGGATGCTCAAAGTTGGTTGTGCTTTATATATCTTCGAAGTCTTCAACCGCGCCGGAATTTTAATTTCTATCAACTCCGTTGATTTCTCTATATTTCGAATATCGATTGACGCGAGTGTCTGCATACGCTGCGCTGTGACTAACGCCAACAATGTAACCAGTTCGAGGGTAAGTCTTTCTAAGGGCATTTCTTCGTTCGGTCCCCATTGCGCAACGTGGTTTAAAACAAGTTGTGGGTCCCACGTTGATTCGTATTTAGGCTTCGTTGGTCTGAGATTCGCAATGCCTTTGAAAAGTCTTTGTACTCTGGCGTCTTCTCCCAACTCGGGTCCCCGCAACAGCGCAATCGCGGATCGACAGTTATTCAGTGTGCCATAGGAAGCGCCCTTCTCAAATCCAGCAGACAAAAATCTTATTATTTGTGATGTATCGCATTTGTATGGATCTATGCCCCTCTCCATGGCAAAATGACCACTACTTTTTTAAACAGCTGTCATATTGTTTGAGCGATGAATCCGACAACGGGGAGAGCATGATAGAAAGTGCTTCCTCCGGCACGCTTCTCCTTTTCAGCGCTTCCCTGACGGCCGTCCTGCAACCAGGGTAATCTTCCTCCAGATCGGGTGCGGTTGTCTATTGAGAGACAATCATCATAAATAAGCTAGCAGGATTAGGAAAGGCATTCGAAGATGATATAGTTGCAGCGATGCTTCTAGGGAGTTTACCAGACTCATACAACCCACTAGTTCTCGGTCTTGAAAGCAGACGTGATGAAGACATTACTGCTGATCTAGTGAAAAGTAAAATCATCAATGAATATAAAAGAAGAAAAAACAACGGGACTTCAGAATTAAGTGAAACAGCAATGAAGATTCAAGGAAATAAATTCAGGAATAAAAAAGGTAAAAGTTTTGAATTTTTCTTTTGCAGAAGGCCAGGACATGTAGAGAAAAACTGCGATAAGTATCACGAATGGAGAGAAAAACAGACTAAGAGAAAGGCCAATTTAGCCACAGATGAAGAATGTTTCTTGATGAAGGGACATACAGCATGCTGTAAGGTTAAAGGCGAAAAAAGGATTTGTGCGTGGTGTTTAGATTCAGGGGCAACAAGCCACACGGCATATTCAAAAGAACATTTTAAGGATACTGACATTAACAGAAAAGGCTGCGTAAGTCTCGCAGATGAAAATTTGACAATAGAGGTACAAGGAATCGGAAAGTGCGTCATAAAATGCATTCTAAACAATGGAGAAGAGAAGAATATTATTCTTAGCAATGTGTTATACGTTCCCAGGCACAGTTCAAATCTTATCTCGTTAAAAAAACTGGCAAAGGATGGCTACAAAATTATACTTGAAAAATCTGAATGTAATATTTTCAAGGACGGAGTACTTAAAGCTATTGTGGAACCCTACGGAGAGTTGTATGAGCTAAAGCCAACTCAAAACAAGACTCTCATGACAAAAACTAAAAATTGTAGTGAGAATTGTATACACATGTGGCACAGACGATTCGGACATAAAAATTCAAGTGCAATGAAAGACTTAGCAAAAGAAAATCTGGCAACAGGAATAATAATAAGAAAGTGCAATGAAAATAAAGAAGTTTGTGAGTGTTGTGTTGAAGGGAAAATGTCGAGAAAGCCATTTCCAACAGAATCTGAAAGGAAAACTCAAGAGCCCCTCGACCTTATCCACACAGATGTTTGCGGGCCTATGCAGACAATAACCCGAGGTTACAAAAAATATTTTTTGTCTATCATTGATGATTACAGCAGATATACACATGTATATCTTATGGAAACAAAAGATCAAGCGACGACGCGCATCAAGAGTTCTGTTGAAATGGTCAAAACACAGCTCTCAAGAAAACTACCAATCGTCAGGTCAGATCGAGGTGAAGAATATGTGAATAAAAACCTTCGAAATTATCTAGAGGGTCAAGGCATAAAAATGCAACTTACAGTAGCATATTCACCTCAGCAAAACGAAGTCGCTGAAAGAAAAAATAGATCATTGATGGAAATGTCCAGATGCATGCTAATTGACGCAAATCTGGATAAAAAGTACTGGGGTGAAGCAGTCAACACGGCTAATTATTTGCAAAATAGACTGCCAACCAAAGAAACTAAGAAGACGCCATACGAATTATGGTACTCAAGAATCCCGGACATCACAAGTCTAAAGGTATTTGGTTGCGAAGCGTTCGCACACATACCCAAAGAACAGAGGAGGAAATTGGATCAAAAGGCAAAGAAGTTAATCTTTGTTAGATATTCAGAAGAATCGAAAAGCTACCGCCTTCTCGACAAAAGTACCAACAAAATAATGATCGACCGTGATATTGTTTTTCTGGAAAAGGGGATTGACGAAATCCAAAAGGCCCGTAAACGCACAGGCGCAGATATAATAAAAAAGGAACATATTGTTTCATTATCGGAGAAAATGGGACAGAAGAACGTCAACATGGTCGAAGTTCCTTTTGAGCCAGTACAAGACAAGGTGAGAATCGATGTACCTGAAGAAATATTTGAAGATAACAATGGAGTACAGCCAAGGCGTTCTGAAAGGATTAATAAAGGAATACCACCAGACATGTATCTTGCAAGTGCTAAGATAACCACAGAAGAACCAAAAACGAGGAATCAAGCGTTATCGGGTCCAAATAAAGTTAAATGGCAAGAGGCCATGGATGAAGAAATAAAATCTTTGATCAAAAACGATACATGGGAAATGGTGCCAGCGCCAAGAGACAAAAATATAGTAAGCAATAAATGGGTTTTCAAAATCAAAAAAGATGCTGAAGGCCAAGTAGACAGATACAAGGCAAGGCTCGTGGCACGAGGTTTTTCCCAAAAGTATGGAACAGATTACGACCAAGTGTTCGCACCGGTCGTACGCCAAACAACCTTTAAGACGTTGCTTGCAGTCGCAGATAAACGAAAAATGATCGTCAAGCACTATGATGCCAAAACTGCGTTTCTCAACGGCAAATTGAAGGAGATAGTGTATATGAAACAGCCAGAGGGATATGAAGTTAATGGCAAGGAAGACATGGTTTGTCAACTGATAAAAAGTATATATGGATTGAAGCAAGCGGCAAAAGTTTGGAACGGCCAACTAGATGAAGTATTGCGGAAATATGGTTTCATTCGCAGCGATGCAGATCCATGTTTGTACGTAAAACAACAAGATGGTGAAATAATCTACATCGTGATCTACGTTGACGATCTTCTCATTGTCGCAATGACTCAAGAACAAATTCATTTGATAGCACAGAAATTAAATGAACACTTTCAGCTGACAGATTTAGGAAAGTTAAGATACTATTTGGGTATACAAATAGAACGAAAAATTGACTATTTTCTGATATCTTAAGAAAAATATATACAGAAAATATTAGATGGTGCAAATCTAAAGGAAGCAAAATCATCGAAGATCCCTTTAGACCCAGGATACCTGAAAACAAGGAAAAAAGATGAACTGCCAAACAGTGGAAAATATCAAAGAATTATGGGGGCTTTACTGTATGTGTCTGTAAACACACGTCCAGACATAGCGGCAAGTATAACGATACTTAGCCAGTTCAACAGGCGACCATCAACAACAGACTGGATTGAGGTAAAAAGGGTCTTGCGCTACCTGAAAGAAACGAAGAATAAGGAACTGAAATTGGACGGTGAGAATAACTAAGATCAACTTATCAGATACGCTGATGCAAACTGGGCAGAAAACAGAGTTGATAAAAAATCAAATAGTGGCTACATTTTTGAAAATTTTGGAGGCACTATCAGTTGGAGCTGCAGAAAACAAACTTGCGTTTCATTGTCATCAACTGAAGCAGAATATGTCGCGTTAGCTGAGGCATGTCAAGAAGCAACATGGATATTAAGATTATTGAACGATCTTAATTATCAAAATAAATTACCGATCACCATCTATGAAGGTAATCAGAGTGTCTTTAAGATGATACAAAACAGGAAGTTTAGTCACCGAACAAAACACATCGACACTCGTTACCATTATATAAGTGACGTATTCGAAAAGGGTAGTATGAAATTTGAATACTGCCCAACCGAAGAAATGATAGCCGACATGATGACTAAACCACTCAAAAATATAAGACTCAAGGTCTTGACAGAAAAAGGTGGATTAGTGGATTGAAGAAAACATCAAGAATGGTGTATCGTTGAGGAGGGGTGTTAGTATTTATGTTAGGTAGTACAACGATACTGTGTGGTAGTAACCATAGTATGTTTTATAGTCTTTATAAATCTGGCAATACTCAGGTCAGTTTTCCACTTTTTTTCTCGAAACCCCTATCTTACCGTTTTCCCGAAAAGCTAGACAGTGTCAACGCTGAAGTGGTGACAAGCACATCTCCAGTTCCAGTGCTAT
>JABMBR010006159.1:0-11363 GCA_018881525.1 Meteorus sp. PSUC_FEM 10030008
ATATTTACCTATATAGTTGATGTGGCACTTGAAGCATTGATCAATGTATAAGTTTGTCGTCTAAGTCAATTCGTTATGAATAAGTATTGGCAATTCTTTATATATATCTGATATTCAAATTTTGAATGATGATAAGCTACGAGTAGAGGTAAATAGATGTAGTTTGATGATGGAAATAGAATAAATACATGAATTGGGTTACTTATTCAACGGTGAGCTATCAAATATTTCCGAGACTGTATTCGTTTTATAAATCGCATGTTCATGTATTTCATTTTCATCAAATTGAATTTCATACGTGAATTGTACTGTTTTTAATTGGAGTCCGGTGATAGATAAAGAAAGAAACTTGCTTGGTATACTGAAAATATTCTTTCGACCTTGTTTTTATAAATGAATTGGATAAATCGTACTTTGTGCAAAATGAATAATGCGCAATATTAATCTACAAACAAAATGGCTCTTGTAATGATTAACCTAAAAACCAAGAGAAAGGAAATAAAGTCTTCAACTAATAAATTATAGTCATAATGGATATTTGCTTATAATATAGATATCTTGAATAAACGAATGACATCATAATTATCACTATTCTCATTAATTCATTGACCCCCTTCCGCCTGACGAAAAGTTGATATTAATAGCATATTTAAAGACGGATAGAGAAGCGAAATACAATTATTAGAATTTAATTACTTTTTTTTATTTATGAAATTTACTCGACAATGTTTTTATATAATTATGCGACAATATAACTTCAGAATGATTTAAGTATAATGAATATATTCATTATTGTAATCGAAAATAGGCAGGGAGTAGGAAAGAAAATATAAATGGATAATAAGAACGAGTTTTAAATTCTAAATCCGATTTACGGGTCCTATGTTGAACCACATTTCGCTATAGAAAATTTTCTCTTATTATTCTTAATTGATTAATGCACACACACCTACAGTGTGCACATCTATAATATTTGTAGTTATACTGATGATAATGATGACAATGACATATAATTCATGACTAAATGACAGAATTTTTTTCATTCAAATTAGTAATATAGATGAACACAAGTGAAAATTGAACTTAGTGTTGTTATTCTTCCAAGTTCACTACATGTTAATTACTTATTACTGAACGTTGATGCTTATCGAAATAATGACATTCCCTTTTATTCTTTATGAATTGCAACTAATTTTCATTTTCTTCAATCAATAATTAAATATTTTTTCATCATTCCTCTGATTCGATCATAAATGACTACTTTGATTTCACTAATGTATTTCGATATGACTTGGATTGTTATCTTCTTTTTTCATATAAACTCTTGACGAATTTCTGCGTGTGCTCGAAATAATATTTGTACGGGAAAGATGCGGTTGATGTTACTTTATATATGTAATATGTAAAATCGAGACCTACAAAGAAGCAAAAAAGAAGAAAAAGAAACGAGATTTCTTGATGATCGTCTAGAATGGATCGGTATCATTCATCCATTTTTCTTTCCTTC
This sequence comes from Meteorus sp. PSUC_FEM 10030008, assembly GCA_018881525.1. NCBI lineage: Eukaryota > Metazoa > Arthropoda > Insecta > Hymenoptera > Braconidae > Meteorus > Meteorus sp. PSUC_FEM 10030008. The sequence goes on from JABMBR010006159.1 coordinate 1,508, forward strand.
CTTTTTCTTCCTTTTTCTCTACAGAAAATTATAATTAACAGTACAGTATTAATGATATTTAATAAACGCGTGTGTGTGTGTTGTGTTATGACGATTAGATAAACATATATGATGGAGATTTAAGCGCGTTCACCGCGAATTCGTCGAGCAAGTTGAATATCTTTCGGCATAATAGTCACACGTTTGGCGTGAATGGCGCACAAATTCGTGTCTTCAAACAAACCAACGAGATAGGCTTCAGATGCTTCCTGTAGAGCGCCGATTGCGGCACTTTGGAAACGCAAATCTGTTTTGAAATCCTGAGCGATTTCACGCACCAAACGTTGGAATGGCAATTTACGAATCAACAGCTCAGTAGATTTCTGGTATCTTCTGATTTCACGAAGAGCGACGGTACCTGGTCTGAAATCCATAAAAGATGTTGACAAAAAAATTCGAGAGAAATTTACTTTTAGTTGGGATGGTAATTTGGAATGCAAAGCTTCAGAAATGTGCATTATTCCAACGAGTAATATAAGTATTGGTGCCCCCATTTATTCTTTCAGCTGAGAATTGCACAAGTAATTGACATTTTCCGCTCCGCGATTCTGAAGCTTTGCTTTCAAATTAGAATCGTTTAACACAGATGAAAACATTTATTCACCGGTAACGATGTGGTTTCTTAACACCACCAGTTGAAGGTGCACTCTTACGAGCTGCCTTCGTCGCTAGCTGTTTACGTGGAGCCTTTCCTCCGGTAGATTTACGCGCAGTCTGCTTGGTACGTGCCATCTTTATTCAACCTGAAAAAACAGGAAACGAATGTAGGAAAGAAGACTTGGATAGCTAGTAAAGAACAAATCACAATTTCAAATTAGATATATCGAACGGTAATTCCCATTTCACCAAATGAAAGGGGGAAAGAAGACTTCTAGATCCTCTTCAAGTCTTATATTGTCGTGTCGTAATTCGATTCTCATATTTCATCATTTAAATATACAACATTCAATCATACACCTCTATTTCCGCGGTAATTAGAGTAACACCATTGTGTGTGACTGAAGCAATATAAATGAATGAAAAAAAAGCTGGTGGGGGAAATAGAGAAAGATGCCAGATCTGCGCAGCAAACCAAGAAAACTCGCCTCCTGTGCGCACTCGCGTAATAGTGGGAGACAAGGGAAAAAGATGGAATGACAACGAATGATAGTGGGGATAACACACGAGCAACTCGCGTTGCGCAATGAACGAACTCTCGTCCATCGTCCTGTCTTTTCACATGTATATACACATGAATGTATAGACTGTATCTGTGTATGGAGGAAAAAAAACAATGCGCTCTCCCATCTCCCAAGATCTTTCCGTGCTGCCAAATGAATGGCTCTATGAATATTTGCACATTGCCATTTGTACATTAACCCAACATAACTCCCACATTAATGTAATGAAAAATCGATAATTCCAGCGAAATAACATGAACATGTTATTTTTTGTTCTGAGTTTCACGTGACAAACGATATGAAAACATGACGAAATCGGAAGGAAAACAAGGTTTACGTGCAGTAGAACGGCTTCCCTCCAAACGTCAATTACAAAATGGTGGCATATCCATTATACACCGTGGAACACAAGAGAACAATATATACTGAAATTTTTTCCAAAATTTTCCCGACATCAATCAATCATCAGATACCATAACCTCAATCAATAATAACAGAAAAACGAACTGATTAATAATATGAACGTTAAAAACACATCTTACCTCTTATTTTTCCTATGTGATCAAAACAATTATCACGAATATACTTTATATATATATTTGAGAGCTAGTAGTAGTACTACTGGTTTCCTTGTACTTCACTGGCAGTGGACGACGCTCTTCCCGAGGCCGATTCTCTCTCGCACACATACACTACACGGCCTCCCTTGTCCCTACCCCCTAGGAATTGAATCGCGAGGTGCACGTAGCCCGCGGTCGGTATTTCGGCCAATCATCACCCGCCAATCGTCAACTACCCGTGAGACGTATCACACTATTGGTTAGAGTCCTGAGACGCGCTAAGTTCACGTCATTCTTTCTGTTTAAGCCTGGGCTATCAGATCAGAACAAGACAGAATGATAAATAATAGAGGAAAACGGAGTGAGAAAACGAGAAAGAGAGTACCATGTACTATGCAGAGAGTACAGAGAGCGGTCGCTTTTGTACAGCCGATATTAATTTATGTCCAACTCTGTATGTGACTGTCTCGATCCTCCTCCACCCCACCAATTCAATATACGATTAAGAGGAAATGGATAGGAATGGAGTGAAAAAAACGATTTTGAAATGAAATTGTTGATTGAATGAAAACAATTAGGTGAAGGAGTTGAGTTTCAGACTCTGCAATAAACGTTCCATGTAGGAGTTGATACGCTTGGGTACTCTTTTTACTTTGATCGATTTCTTCTATTCGAGGAACATAAGTGGCTAATCTTATTGGCATTTCTCATATTGCTCAACAATGAGCCCAGCATATGAATAAGATGCGGTAGAGAATGTGAAAATGTCCAAATATATCATTGATATCTCGGAAATACTGGAATTTCCGATTTGCTGATTTATATTTCAGTAATTCTGTGAGACAAAATTAGATGCGCACTGCAGGACTTTATGCGAATGCGAAGGGGATATGTAGCAATGACTTTGAAATTCCAAGCAATGTAATATATTCGATCCCATCAGGATAGAATTCACATTTGATAACGTTTCATTGACGGCGACTGTAACTCCATAGAATAATGTGAATTCATATTGTGTACTTCGTACCTAATTGTCGACTATTGCTTTTGAGGTTATGAGAATATGGGAAATGATGAAGTATGAGTCAAATGAATGTCTGTAGTCGTGAACTTAATTTTATTTCTTCTTTTCTAATGAGTTTCTATACTTCGTTCTTGACAATCGATGCTTCATATCATGTGTATTCGTTTTCATGAAATAAGTCTTCGAGTTACGTTTGAATTGTTTTTTCATTGGGAATCTCGAAGTTTGACGTATCACTAAAACTGTCTTAGTTGAAACTAATGCGATATTATCACTACTAAATGAGAGATTAGGTAAAGATTCCAAGGAGGGAGATATTATGTACTCCGGTCATCTTAACGTGGAGATTAAAATTAGAAAGTAGGTTATCGCGACGATTTTCAAGAAAAATGACGAATGCATTTATCGAATGGAGATCTATAGAAATGTCTCGATATTGAGCTTGATGTTTCATCCTCTGCAAGCTTTCAATCTATGATAAAATTCACAAGATTGTGGCTCGGAGAATGGTTTGAGAATTGATACTCAGAAAATGGTTGTCTTATCAGTCAATTGGGTTGAATAACGTGACCGAAATTTATGAATTCTGATAGCATCTTTAACAAATTAAAAGCGTCATTAGTTCATTGTACACCTATCATCGTTAAATTGATGTAAGATTAGCAATGATACCATCATTAAGTGGTTGATTTCAACTACTAGAGAGTTCTTTGTTCACTTTCTCAATTGAATTGTGCCCTTTTCACACATGTATAGAATACGCTCCTGTTGATAAAACTACCTCGAAGCGTGAGCTTAGCGGACTTTGTTCTCTCACATTTTCCACTATTCACATCAGATGGACATCACGACCGCGCCCTTTGTCCTTTTTTTTCAAGCTCGACGATTTATTTTTTTTGTCAGTCAGATTATTGACGAAAGCTTTCATCATCTCTTTCGTTTCTTCAGGATATTGGATGTGACTTATGAGTCATGCAAATTGTTCGGCGGCATTTTCATTTCCACGAAAATTCAGTTTCATTATCGAAAGCCATGAACATAGTTGCATGGAATTCGAAATGGCGGACATATTCGTGTATTTGTATTGAGTATTCATTGATTTGTGCCCAGGAAATGATGAGTCATCTAGATACTGATGGGTAGATCATTAATTTCAAGCAGTTTATAGGAAATGATGATTCGAGGAGTTGCATGATAGGCTGCAATTGGAGGAAATAGAGAATAATAAAATAACCAGAACATTTAGCTTCTGTTTGTTTAATGTACACGGTTGATATATTGAAAGTTTGTTCTACATTTAATTGTTGCATTTATCATCATATATTTTTAACGATTATTCGAGTAATACAATATGTATGAATATATGCCAAAGAATTAAATCCAATCCTAACGACAATCACTATATTAATTTATCTTGTGGTTTCATTCAATTTTTCTGATAATGTGATCAAGTATAATATTGCTTATCGTTTGAAATAAAAATTTTGCAAATGGATGAATGAACAAAACGGTGAACACTCGAGACGAGCACTTATCGAACGCTTACAAATTCTTTTTCTTGCTCTCAAACACTCAAAATTGATCGGCGAGATTCTTTTAATACAAAAAATCTATAGATTCAAGACTGATTATTTCTATCATCTCATATAATTTTCTGCTCCCAATGCAAACGTCTTTTTTGAGTCTGGACTTTTCGCGTTTTTAGCTGCCGCAACGAGTTTATCATAAAATTAAAAACAACACTAAATTGGAGTTCTTCTTTCATATATGTAGAATAATGATAACAAAGATGTGAAATCTTGATGATTTTCTGTTAGGTTATGTTATACATATGAATGATCCTAATTCCTATTTTCCCTACAAAAATTACATATTATTAAGTAAGTATATCCTCTATTTGTACATGAGAATCCTTTTTGGACCGAATTTTTCATTATTTTCCCCTCATCTTTTTTTTTTCAATTTTCTCCATTCCAAAACGATTCTTCAATGCCAACAGAGATGACATTGCAATACAAGAGCATCACTTCGATCGTGCCATCCAGGAAAGTTACATATTGTGGTAATATATAATACTTGAAAATACAAAATTTGGACAACGAATGTGAATATAATGAACGATTTATGCATGTTATGAGGATATACGTGACAGTCTAATATAACTCTTGTATTGCAATTCTATGAAGCAACGTCATGACTGTCTGGCACATGCACAATATTTTTTTTCTTTTGTGTGTTAAATTTCTTTCATTTAAGTCCCGCATGTCTTGAGTCCATAACATCACTCATTTTCCCCATCTTTCACTCTATCTTTCTCTTCTACACACATACATTGTCTACTCATTTTTGACATGGAGATAAATTGAAAAAAGAAAATATAAGAACACAAGAATGATCTAAATCCTCATATAAAAATGAATGCATACGGTCAACAATCGTTTGCGTCATTTTGAATAATGGGCTTCTACATTCTCGTTATTCTTTTGTTTTCTTTATTTCATCCATCCCAATTGTCAAATGTGCTTGGCAGTGACACGACTGTTTGAAAGATTGATAAAAAATAATTCAACAGAAAAAAAAAATAAAAAAACTAGGAGAAAAAAGATAATGTTAAAACATCTCGAACATGTAATCTGTTGTTTTCTTCTTGTTCAACATAAAGGAAATTACGATGGTGACTTGGAAAATGTTGAAGATTGTGACGCATTTTTTTTTCTTCTTTCGTTTCAGTATTATTACTATTACTACACCTTAAGCGCGTTCACCACGGATTCGTCGAGCAAGTTGGATATCTTTCGGCATGATGGTCACACGTTTGGCGTGAATGGCGCACAAATTCGTGTCTTCAAACAAACCAACGAGATAGGCTTCAGATGCTTCCTGTAGAGCGCCGATTGCGGCACTTTGGAAACGCAAATCTGTTTTGAAATCCTGAGCGATTTCACGCACCAAACGTTGGAATGGCAATTTACGAATCAACAGCTCAGTAGATTTCTGGTATCTTCTGATTTCACGAAGAGCGACAGTACCTGGCCTGAAATCCAATATATGAACCATTTAATATTTGTTATGATGAATGATGTGATTCACCAAATTAATTTTTATACTGCATGACAATCATATCAATGTTATGCAAAAATATTCACCTATAACGATGTGGTTTTTTGACACCACCAGTTGAAGGTGCACTCTTACGAGCTGCCTTTGTCGCTAGCTGTTTACGTGGAGCCTTTCCTCCAGTAGATTTACGGGCTGTTTGCTTAGTACGAGCCATTTCTGTGAAAAAATCAATAATATCTTCAATATCGACTAATTATAATTATATATTATTGTGTATTGTGATAAAATGAGAATTAACGTCAATGTGCACGCTCTCATTACCATGAGAACAATGGCGTAAACAAATTAACCGATGTTCAATTTGTTTTCAATTTCAGTTGATTGTTTGATTGAAATAATACTTCATTAAGAGCCATTAAACGTGAAAAAACGGAAATTGTGATAGAAATCATGTCCATTAATGTACTGGCAAGTCAATTCCACATGTATAATTTCCCGAAAGCGCGTTTTTCATTTTCGTGTGCAATTTCCCTCCAAAAGCAAGTAAACGCACAAAATGGCGGACGGCGTACATGTACTATTTTTTAATGCGTGGGAGACGCTATGTCATAAAATTATCAAATAACACAAGAAAAGCCCACATTTCATTTGATTTATCTATCAAAATGTTCCGACAACGCACGCGAACAAAATGAAAACATTTTTAAGGTTAAGTACTACAAAAAATTTACCTTTTCACAAAGATTTGTTGGGAATAGATTTCACTGACACAAAACGGAATGAACAACGATGTTGAATTGGCGTTGAACGAGTAATCTGAAAGCACACGAGAGAGGCACGTCGTCTGCGTGGTATTGCCCGTCGTTGTGGTCGTTGTGTCCGTTAAAGTTGTTGGGTATGATAGAGATTGTGCGCATGTGCACAAGGCGGTAAATAAAAGTGAGGGGAGAAGACAGAGAGGGCATGAACGGACACGCAGATGCAGTGAACCCGAATGGTGATTGGTGTATGCGATTCTAAAATGATTGAAAATTACTCCATACATCAAGTACTGTCCGAGGTAGAACTATTCATGTCAGAAGTTTCATGAAAATTATGATAAAGCATTGTGAAATATGCGTATTTTCCTTCGAAATCAAATCTTGTTAATATGGCTATGAAATTGTTCAACCCATCACGTTATTGCAATGGAATATCTGCGTCGGAAGATTCGGCACTCAATCGGTAATCCCTAATTAGCAGAGTGTCTTATACTGTTGTGTAGCATCATCATCTCTATGCATAATAATTTCGCTATTATCGACGTGAAGAAGGAAGATAATGAAGATTTTTCAATTTGATGAAATCTATGATTGATAACACAAATTTGTGTTTAAACTGCTCATTGAATTCATCTACTGTTCTTATCAATCGCAATCGGACAACAGTTGAATACGTTCCAGATTTTTCGAGAGGAATTGAATCGGCAATTTAGTTTTATTCAGTGTACTCATCAAGGTTGATAACCAATAAATCCCCGGTTACACATCAAAGTTTTAAAGTGTTTGAATTTATTGATTGACAATATCTATAGTACGTTATTTTTTTCTAGTACAGCATAAGAAGCAATAATGAAAATTCGTTCTACGAATTACGTATATATGTCATATGAGATAATTATTATCATTATAATTATATTATTTATTTTTAACTTTCAGTCGTCGAAAAAATATTGAAATAAATTTATCATATTTTTCATTATTGGCTATTATAATATACGTAACTATTTGAGTTTCATTTTCCTTTTTTTTTTTCATCTGTATTGCCAAAAATACGGATCGCCACTTATCTATTTTCTTTGTTTTTTTTTCTTCATTGGTGCAATTTTCATGCTTTACATCGTTTCGATTATTTATTCATTTATTAATTTTTTCCTCTTTTCATCATTGTTATCATTAATCAATTTGTACTGACATTTATTAGAATTTGCTACAGTCATTTATGTTTCAATAATACAATGAAAAAAAAATTTATGTTGCAAATCATTGATGTGACTCCAATCGTTCACTTTTTTTTTTTTAATGTTCTGGTTCCCCATGTTATTTCACCTCACATTTTATCCATTTGTTTCGAGTAATTATTCAGAATAGAAAAACAAAATATGATGACAAGATGAATATATTTAGCTGCAATAATAGCAGATCTTTGACACGTGACACGCATACTCTTGCTCTTTTGGATAACGAATTTAATATATTTATATCAATATAAAGTACGATTCGCATATCTCCTGAAAATTCAGTGCAAATGCTCCACACAGGTATTTTTTTCATGAGAAATCCCATTCGATAATTGAATTCATCTGAGCAAGAGATGAAAATTGATGGATCTTTGGTAGAGAGTAATTACCATATTATTAATGGGGACAAATTTCATTAATTATAGTATTCAATTAGATCATTACCAGTCAATTATAATAATTGTTACAATGTGATGTGTCATGCAGCAAAAATTGTATTATTGAACGTGAAGTTATACGTAGTCATCGAAAGAACAAAATGGATTAAATGATAAAATATTTTTGAAAATATATATATGTTCATATGTAAACCATATTATTATAAATCCAGTCAAAAAATGTTTTATAGTGTTAGGTAGCCCAGTAGTAATATAGTGTCAGTATAATAGTATATTGAAAACTATTGCATATGTTGCAGCAACCTCAAAATATTATTTTACCCAGTTAATTCGCATGTCCTATGTAGGTTTTTTATTTTTTTTATCATTATTTCATTTGTTTCATTTGAAAATGGTATAAAAAATTGTTTTTCACCAATTGTATACCATATTATTGATATGAGTATGTTTTCATCACCGTGTCATACAATTTGACATATTGTTTTCTGCATCATACATTTTGGTTTAAACATAGTTGATCAGAATTAAATTTTTCCCATACGTATAAAATGTGTCTAGAAGTACAGCCCACAACCAATTTATGTATCAATATTTCAATTGTGATTTTTGTCTAATTTATTCCATTTTCATTTATTCTCAATCGTCATTTTATGTTTATATATATATATCCCATTGTTATTTTTCATTCAATTTAATATTCAAATCAATTATCTAGAAATTCAGATATATAATTTGTTTGCATTAATATGTTATGTTTAATTGAATTGTATACAGTGTGAGGTGGGTCTGTGACTGTACGTTCGCAATTATTTTCTTTCACTATAAATTTCGAATAAATATTCATAAGTAATTTCACCAATGTGGGATAAATAAAATGTGATTGTATGTCCACGTGCATGTGTTAGAATTTTTTTGTTGTACAAATGAAATATTGGATTGTTCCCAAATGATGCACTTTTTCATATGTTTTTTTTTCTCAAAATTCGAAGATCTGACCTGCTTGAATTCACAATGAAGTAGTTGACGTTTTATTTTTTTTTTCAGGATTATACAGCAACGATTGAATTGAAGGAAATTGATTCGTGTGTCACAGAAAAAATCATTTTCCTTTGTAAATCCCCTCATTTTTCAATTATTATACTTATTTATAGCACACTGTCCTCAAATACCGCAAGCTAATTAATTATATAATAGATATTGATTTTTTTTTTCAATCGTTTATTCATTTATTTTACTTCAATTATTTTCAACTCTATCTATGATGCCAACTTTGTTAGTTGCTTAAAACATTGGCGTCCATAATACAAGCTTATACAGATAATTATTTATATAAGTATTAGTCCATCGTATTGATTCCTTTTTAATGTTTTATTCATTATTTTTCTTGTTCTTTCTCTCTTAAATTAGTTTAATCAAATTTATTTCCATTTATCCATTAATTTTTCTTCCTATTCTGCGACCTACTTTTCTTTTTCTTTTCACTTCATTAGGCTACGTAGACATCATTATTGTTCCGGAAGACGGTTTCGTCATAAATATTGTGAAAATAGTTGTGGCTATTTTGATGGAGTCCTGCACTCTCAATAACGCATTGTGCATCAATCATATATATTTAT
>JABMBR010006160.1:0-11358 GCA_018881525.1 Meteorus sp. PSUC_FEM 10030008
TCGTGCTCGATCTATCTATGAACGTGCTCTAGATGTTGATCATCGCAACATCACATTATGGCTCAAATACGTGGAGATGGAGATGCGAAATCGCCAAGTCAACCATGCGAGGAACTTATGGGATCGTGCAATTACGATACTACCTCGTGCGAACCAATTTTGGTACAAATATACATACATGGAAGAAATGTTGGAGAACATTGCTGGAGCACGTCAAGTATTTGAACGTTGGATGGAATGGGAACCACATGAGCAAGCATGGCACACGTATATCAACTTTGAATTGCGCTATAAAGAAATTGACAGAGCTCGTGCCATTTATGAACGGTTTGTCATGGTCCATCCAGATGTCAAAAATTGGATCAGGTATGCACGCTTCGAAGCATCTCATGGATATATCAACGGCTCGAGACGTGTATATGAACGCGCAGTAACGTTTTATGGTGATGAGAAAATCGACGAGAAACTTTACTTAGCTTTTGCTCAATTCGAAGAAACACAAAGAGAACATGAACGTGCCAGAATTATCTACAAATACGCTCTGGATCATATTCCTAAGGAAAGAACTGATGAAATATATAAAGCTTACACGATACATGAGAAAAAGTATGGTGATCGTTCCGGAATTGAAGATGTAATCGTCAGTAAAAGGAAACACAAGTATGAACAGCAAGTTAAAGATGACCCGTACAATTATGATACGTGGTTTGATTACTTGAAATTGTCAGAATCTGAAGGCAAGCATGATGAAACACGAGAAATATATGAACGCGCAATTGCATACATACCACAAAAGAAAGAAAAGCAATATTGGCGACGTTATATTTATTTGTGGATAAATTATGCAATGTTCGAAGAATTAGAAACTGAAGACATTGACCGTACTCGTGAAGTTTACAGAGTTTGTCTACAAGTGATACCACATAAAATTTTTACGTTCGCCAAAATCTGGTTGTACTATGCGAAATTCGAAATAAGACAGAAAAATTTAACTGCAGCACGTAAAGCATTGGGTCAAAGTTTAGGTATATGTGCAAAGGATAAGTTGTTCCGTGGCTACATTGATTTGGAAATTCAATTACGAGAATTCGACCGCTGTCGGACGTTGTATGAGAAATTTTTGGAATACGAACCAGAAAATTGCACCACGTGGATGAAGTATGCTGAATTGGAGACGCTATTAGGTGAGATTGATCGTGCTCGTGCGATTTATGAGCTTGGATTGAAAAGACCACGCTTAGACATGCCAGAGTTACTTTGGAAGTCCTTCATTGACTTTGAAATATCGCAAGACGAACCTAATAATGCCAGGCAATTATTCGAGCGACTACTGGAGCGTTCATCTCATGCAAAAATTTGGATAGCATATGCGAAATTCGAATTATCCAATACTGCTGAAAACGACATCGACAATGTGGCTGTGGCACGTAGAATTTTTGAACGTGGTAATGGTGTTTTGCGTACAGCCGGTGAGAAAGAGAATCGTGCATTATTACTAGAAACATGGCGAGATTTTGAAGCAGAGAGAGGTGATGACGAAACTCGTCAAAAGATAAAAGAGAAGATGCCAAGAAGAGTGAAGAAAATGCAACGTATTGTTGGTGATGATGGCACTGATGGTTGGACCGAAATTTACGACTTCGAATTTCCTGAAGACGCTTCACAACGACCGAATCTTAAGCTTCTTGAATCAGCTAAATTGTGGAAGAAAAAAGAACTCTAGAAATATGTGAATATATATGTGTCAATATGTGTCCTAAGCGTACTCCATTGCTAACATCAACTTGATGATTTTAATCCTGTTAGAAATTGAAAATTAAACGACGAAAAGTTTTTTACAACAAATTATCTATTTTCATATTGAATTACGTCTATATCTCGAAAATAACTTCCAGTAACTCTCCTGAAACTAACCTAGTTCGAATCGAAGGTAAGTATAAATCTTTTAACAAAGTGTGACCATTCAAATTTTTGCGCCATTGTGCGCATAACTATTTTCTACTGCGCATCTTGTGCGCGATCACGTGATCATCGAAGGTCACTTCCATTCTTAACGCGAATTCACTTGGAATTGGTTCTATTTACTTTCATCTGGTGCAAGAATATGTACAAGTAAAAACCCTAAATTATATTACTTCCAACCGATTAATACGATCGCAAAATTGAAAATGATTTCCGATGTCTCGACAAAAGTTACATACTGTGTTGGCCCCCTGGACGGTGACGCCGGGAGGTCGAACGATTCAATTTTCAGTCTACGCGCGCCAAGCCAGCAGAACGGCAGCAGTTAGCTGTTGCTGTTGGTCTTTCACGTTCGTCCTCAATGATCCATCAAATATTCATACTCTCGCATGTTATTATCCGAATATCTTATCACATTGACTATTTATTGAGTGCGCCTTAAATCCACGATTGTGTTTGTCGCAATAACGTATCTACGGTAAATATTGATTGAATAATTTCGAAAAGAGTATTCCACAATTCATCCATATATTCTTTGCAATTTCCAACCTTGCAACGAGTTAATATCAAATCATTATTTATTATTGGATTAATTTTGTATTTGCTGGTTGCATGTGTATCATTAACCGTGAAAAAAATTTTTTTTCTTCATATTCGAAGTAAAACTGCAACTTCACACCGATGCTAATTTGGTGATGGTTCGTATCGATGTATCGATGATTGAATGCAATTAAGAACACTAACGTCTTCTTGGCAGGTGAAAATTTTTTGAAATAATCTTCATACGAAACATATTTGAAAAAATATCCCTGTCAATTTTGTGACAAAGGTTAGACTCTCCATTTATGCCCAAAGCAGATATATTTGCGAATTCAACTGCGAGACCGTCTGTGAATACAACCCGGAAATGCGACATTTTTCCGTTGGTTGATTCCGATACAAATTGATCGTGGATAATGTCTTATGACCAATACAAGCAACTTCATATCGAAATGGATTTATATGGACAAACATTCGTAACTGATTATAATTGAACCCCAAAATATCGGATGGCGCCATAAGAATTTTCTCACTGAATAATATTGGATATCTGAAATGAATGTACGAGGCAAAATTCAGAATAACCTCAACACGAAATTAGAGTGGACCTGTACGAAAATGCATCAATAACAACGAAAGTTACTGAACATTCAACAGAGAATTTTAATTAAGTACATTTCATGGCAAACAATCGAATATCAAACAATATCGTGACAACGATAACAATCAGTATACAATATATAACATTGGAAATTTACAACCAGCTCACGCTACTCGGTGAATTCAACAAATCCATCGACGAATAATTATCCGTTCTCTCTCGGACGAGAAAGAAAATGAAACTTCATGTGTTATCAGCTTGATACAATTAATCAACCAATTAACACACCAAGTGATTCAAAATCTTCCAATTATTTCCTGTGACGCTAGCTCGTATGTGTTACAACGCGTATCTGGCACACGTTGGGATATTTCTTCTTGGAATCGTAATAAAGTCAGAGACGAGAGAGCCATTCGACAAAATAAAACAAAACAGAGATGTAAACACCACTGTATATTGACGCATATAGGTATAAAGAGTCGAGTTTTCGCTCGTGACTCAGTCACCGTCACAAAGTTCTGTGATACCTATATAAATACAGTTTCATAGGCACGTGAATTTCTATGTATACGTTTGACTTCTACCTGTAGCGGTGAAGTGTGTTTACAATCATGCACGTAATTCCACACGCGCGTTTGTGTGTCGAGTCTCGCGAGTCCGATGCTCCTCTCGTGACAAGAAGTGAGAGTAAATTCCGATATTTCCGCAACTCACAGTCAGATATAACTTGTACATGGTCCACTTGATTTTAGTTAACGATATGCCAAAGTGAATCACACGCAATTATAATTGACAATGCTGCACGCAGTGATGAATAATACATAAAGGAAATCCATTTCCATTTTCAAACTCTTTCTATTTAAAAGTGAATTTAAATTACCGAATTGATGACTTTGAAGTGGATTCCTGCCTCTTTTGTTTCATCTTCATTTCTGGTGGAAGGAGTAAGGGATTGTGTTGAGGCAGAGTACGAACGTTACGGTCATCACTCTGCGGTCTACGTTTAAACAGAGAACACGGTTTTCTCCTCTCTCTCCCTCCCTCACTCTTTTCCGCATCTTCTTTTAGTAGTATCTTCGATGGTGGATTTTGATCGAAAATTTCTTTCTAAGCATGTCGTACAAATGAGAAACTTGCTCTGAAGTTTATTACGAGAAATTCAAAGTAGGTCACGATCGATTTAACGACAACGTTCAGTGACACAAGTGCCGATATGCTGTTGCGCGCGCGAATCTAGTTGAATTGAACGGTTCAATTAAATCGTGGGTTATGCGTGGGTGTCTGCCATGATTTTACTCTAATTTGAATTCTATTCGACAGTGAAAAATATTCATATAGAGGACAAGTAAAGATGAATTAATAAAATAATATGAAATTTTAACGTAAATGGGTGAACCAATTGTGTGGGACATTGAACGTTGTCGCGATAATATATCAATTGATATTTTTATGTGGTTACGAAGAATATGACAGGACATTTCCGACATTATAATAAATCATCGTGACAATAATGATTGATTATGTGAATGCAGATTGAAAAAGTACTTTGTGATTGAAGATAAAGTTGAGAGAGTTATTGAGTGTTATAAATAAAAATAAAGGAGACAGAGGACAATATAAAACAATAGTGATGTCGTTGAGAATGGATTTTGGTGGTTATCGAGGAAGTGCACCGCGAGTTCGAGTTCGACGACGAGCAGAATTGGGACGTCGTCTCACCAGGAGGTTGTCAATGGTTGCAAAAGTGCCAGCTGCTATTTTACAAAGGACCAATCATCCTGATCCAAAGCCCATCGAGATTATAGCGATCGCGCCTGACAAAACCCAACTTACGGTGAATATAAATTGTTTTATTTCATTGATTTTTTGCTTTTGAATAAATTAAATATAAATATGGACTTATTCGATTTGGATATGGTAGGAGGATGATTAATTTGACAGCTTTTGTTACATTCCCAAAAGGTCTGAGTGATTGATTTTATTGATTAATTTATTATGTGTTCATATCTCAAGGACGTTTCAACAAGAATGCTTGTCATCATTGAGCTTTTACTAACTTTCAATCTCTATTCATTCATCAATCTTCATTTTTATTCGTAAAATATTGTGTGATGTAATTTTTATGTCAGAATGTTATTTCCGTTTCTTTTGTTTTTAATTTACAATCATTATCAATCCAAATTTGCAACTTGAAGTGCAAACTACTCAGAGAACACTTTTGGGAATGAGAAGAATCAAAATAATTATCATGTCTCATTCACAATTTCGTGTCTACCGTGTAAATAATATTTAAAAAGTGACGTGTCATGTGCGCTACTTAATATTTCATTTCTTATTATTTCGTATTTATCTTTCAATTCTTTTCATTTATTTCGTCTCACGTAATGTTTTTACACAACGAAAAATGATTTTCTCACATCTATTTATCATGCAAATGTCTTCGGTATGGGCGTTGCGTGTGTTCAAAATTGTTGAGTGAAAACAAGAACGTTGTCGTTGTCATCACACGTTGTTAGTTGTATGGTTGTAGATTAATGTGCCTTCGGCTTGACCATGGATAAACGCGAGGATAGTCATTATCTATCAGTATAACCCCGCGTACGCGCAAGCCAACGTAGAAATAGAAAAATATTCCTGTATGATGTATTACTAACACTTCAAGATGTTATATATCAGCACTTACACTATAAACACATACGCAATATATCAAACATAAATGTATAGCAATTGTCGACAGACGATGATTGAATTGATTACGTCAATTGTCATTCAATTTTTATCACGTGATTATACAAATCATTCTATCGTTTGTCACAATGCAGAGCGCATAATAAAAAATAAATGAAACGACAAACATCATTTCCGAAGTGGTCCTGTTATGAAGCTTCACGTTGTGATTGTGAATTGATGGTACAATTTATTAATTATTACGATTCTCGACAATTTTTATTTATTTTTCTCTCTTGCATATTGCACTGGAAATTAATTATTCGAGCCAATTTATTTACATCTCTGCAATATTTTACATCCTCGTCTCGATATCCCCAATGATCATTTAGAATCTGCTAAAATTAAATTCAGATTAATTCAA
Source organism: Meteorus sp. PSUC_FEM 10030008 (assembly GCA_018881525.1). Taxonomy (NCBI): domain Eukaryota; kingdom Metazoa; phylum Arthropoda; class Insecta; order Hymenoptera; family Braconidae; genus Meteorus; species Meteorus sp. PSUC_FEM 10030008. The sequence continues at coordinate 6,195 of JABMBR010006160.1, forward strand.
TTTGTATTTTGTCCTGAAATTTTTCCATTCCCCATTGCAATAATTACCCAATTGATTACTATTGAAGAAGGAATAAATTGATTTATCGTCACGGTAATTGAATGAAATCCTACATTATGACGATAAATATAACCATCAAAGAGAATTCTGACAGTAAATTTATTTATTACATCACCTAATCCCACATTGATACATGCGCCACCGTAGTAGAATTACCATAAAACCCTATCAACAATCATGACAAACAATTTCCGTTCTAGAATATCCTTGCGTTGATATCCTGAAATATACAATAATTACAACCATTATAAACTCATAAATACCATAGCACTGTAACACAAAATAATAAAAAAATAACATACAATTCCTATTCCATTTTTTACGATTATTACATTGAGATGACTTTCATGTTTAATGACCTATTTTAAAAACGTCATTACAAACGTTGACTTGTATAAGTTGTCAACTGAGGTTGGACATGCACAAATTGGCTGGTAAAATTCTCGAGTGAAACGTTTGCACATACGAAGTAGTTGCATACACAAATAAATAAAGGAAAATGAATGTAGACGCTGATTATGGAGGAATAGGTGGATAGAAGCTAAAAACGGTACGTTGCGATTATCTGTCGGAATAACAGCTACACATAGTCGGCATTTGGTCTTTCTTTACAGCCGATGCTTTTATATTTATTCACATTTATAAACACACACAAATATCAAGTTGTTCATGCATCCGCAGGCATTATTCACACTGTTTCGATCGTTATGTATTTGCGGGCGAGAAAATGCGCGCCGGTCAACAAACGCACTGAACAAAGTGGTCGGTGTAACGCCACCACATACGAGAGATCTATCGCGTTTGTTGAACCGATATGTAAGAGACGTAACGTACACACCGATTCTAAGAAGAAAGTATTTGTTATTTATATATAAATATATGGAAAAGCACTTTTGTGTGAGTATATTTATGTGTATATGTTCGATGTATGGCGCGCGTGCGAATTATAATAGTAGTTGAACGCTTTCTAGTGGTGTGGTCGTGCGGGTGAAATGTTTTGACTGCACGGCGAATATCAATCGTCATGTTGACGACCAATTATTGGTACGTTTGTATGATGGCTTCATGTGTGTATGCAATGAACTCGTGCTATCAATTAACACCTCATGACACCAACGAGAATATAGAAAATTTTTTTTTCTTTCTATTTATGTTTTATTATTTAATATTTCTCTCTTTATTATTTTAATTATAGAGGTGATGAGAATGTGTTGAGTGAGAGAGTGAGTCCTTGAAAATTTTACTGCACAATTCGCTTTCTCCATGATTGAATGTGTTTGTGAGTGTTGATGCACTTTTTTTCTCTACCGTTCTCTCGTGAGTTAATTACAATAATTTAATAATATTTCAAGCCATATTTTTTTCACTTGTTTGTATTAATTAGTTTTGGAGATAGTTCTGTTTCATTTGAGTGTTATTATGTGTGTGAATGTATTTTATGGTTGTGTTTAGTTGTTTAATATTGTCGACCTTAACATGTTTCGAATTATCTTGGTATTGTGGTTTACTTTCCGGTTGTCTCATGGCTTGTTTTTCCTCCTCATTTCTAACTCGAGCAACCTAACGAACTGATTGGTTTGTGTTTATGTACAAATGTGAAACAAGATCGCAACCGGTCTTGCAGGGGACACAGCATTATGTACAAAAATTCCACTAATACTGTCAAAGAACTCGTGCGTCGAATGTTGTATTATCAACAGTCATGTGGACATGTAGTTATGTGTATGAATATATTTATATGCGTTATTTGATCGTGAGTATAAATATTCTAATCGCGGTGAACTAGCAAACTTGTGGCTTATTGGTGGGAAACGAGGTGACATTCGCGAGCTATTCTTGCAGAACAAAACTTTAATATCAACCAAACTCTATAAATACGAATATAATAATTCGTTATATTACTTCAGTATAATTCATGGTAAGGGTTGATGTGATGACGAATGCGATTGGGTATTTCGTTCAATGGAACCATTATCCACAATTTAGATGGTTAATTTTTGCACATCGAGAATTTCGGATTGACGAAGCAAACACAAAAAAGAGAAAAAGAATTACAGAGAATAAAAACTGGATGTTTACTGTTTTTTTTTTTTTTTCCTTTCTTTTTGTCACACTATAAACAAAAAATATCTTCTCAGGCCTTTATATCGTAACGATGTTTCTGGGAAATATAAAATTGAAGATACGAATAAAAAATTTTTCGTCAAGTCGAAAGTGATGATGTGACTAGCGCGTTTATGAGTGCTGAGGTAGGTTGATGATCGTGAATGGAAAAGGTCGTTGTTGCGAGTGATCATTTTATTTGATACTCACTTTCGATTCATCAGTAAATGTAGACATTGTATAACTATACAGTTGGGTCTGTATTGGGTTGTGTTATTGGTGGGTTTTATGATGGAATCGATTAATCGGACCAAGTCGAATGAAACGGTGAAAGTGATGGACGAAATGGCTGTACGTACATAAACATATAAATATATATTGGCTCTCATTGCTACTTGTTGTACACAGTGATTGCTATTGATCAGTGGGTCATATCCAGCGCAATACCACGAGACCGATTGGCACGTTGGCGAACGGTTATTATACTCGCCCGTCAATTACTCAGTAGTACATGCATGGATATAATAATGCGTCCACCGACATATTTTCACTATTATACGTCGCGGAATTCATGTATATATTTTAACACACTATGGATTTATGCATACCATGATAATCGTAAAGAGACCACAAGTCAGACTTGCTCTATTGCAATTGTCTTGTTCTGCTTATATTATACTCGTTATGTGGATCAACTGGGCGGTTTATGTAGGATTTTATACATGTTTTCACCATGTGGCGAAACAAAGAATCATAAATTGTCACGGATATCATATGGATGTTTGTATACAGATACTAACGGATATGTTAATTGTTATGTATTTGTTACATATTTTTGTTTATTTTGAAGTACTTCTTGAGCAATGTTGAATAATTCCCTGACTTTTTATTTATTATTGGGAATCATGGGGAGCAATTTCGTTTGTTCTTCTCCAGGTTTGTTGAAGTATTTTCCATTAGTGTAAGTTGATTTTATTGTTTCTGGTGATTCTCGAATTTGGGAAAAATTCTGATTGGAGGATTAATTGGAATAATCCCGATATTGTCATAGAGGGATGAAAATAAAAAATTTAAAGGTGAAAATCGATTGAATAGAAAAACTAGTGCAATTGTGAAGTGTTTCGCATTGGTTTTTATTTTTTGTTTGTTCTTCCTCATGTCCATTATCGGTGTAATAAACTAGACAGACTTGTTGAAAGATAAATCTCGACAGTAAATATAGTTAATCATTAAAAAAATCTCTGTGTGAATACTACGTAGCGAAGGTCAATTGCCTTTTCCTCATCTACATCCATCGTGTATTATTACTAAGTGAATATTATTTTTCATTTTTTTTTTACGATTGGCAATTTAATTGTTTTACAGATTTTTACTCACTTCGGACAATGCATGATAAAACTTTTTACTTCAAGGTGAAGCCCTGACTTCGTTACTGTCACAAGTATCGATGTAGGATATGGACACAATTCTTGCGGATAATAAGAATTTGTGTTATGTAACTTGAGAGAAAAAAAAGAAGATAAAAATAAATAAATGGCAGAAAAAAGAAACATAACAGAAATTGTCTAGGGTTTCTTTCATTGAATAATATTTCATTCCAGTGACATTTGATTGGATGAATCTCTTTCATTCGTATTTCTTACGATTTCATTCATGATTATGTTGCCAATGATTTTTCACACAAATCATCCAATGTTTTTTTATAATTTTCTTCTCCAATTTCCTGGAACAGTTGGGTGAAATTTTCTCAATTGCGATGAGACTTCTGTTACGTAAAAAATAGTAAATTTGTGAATGTTTACGTGTGGGTTTATATGTGTAGGGAAGAGTATTTACTTGACGTTTCTCTCTTATTTTTCATGCAGTCAACAAGTGACTGTACTGCTTGTACACTACACTGTTCACTAATGCCATTAGTTTCCATGCTAATTTGATTCTCGTGTCGTGCAATCACGTACGCGATTGGGTGGGATGCAACTCACGCAACGCATCCCTCCGCAACAAACGACATTTTGAATTGATTCCATCTGATGTGATTTTCTGAGAAATCTTACCAACAATTGTCTTTGTTTGAGATTTATTTTACATTAAGTGACAGTCACATTTATTTTCATGTTGTATTATGATACGTCAGCATTGGGATATTATTTAGAGACGGGATAACTTTGTGCTGAAGTCGGGGCAATATTTTTGTACAGATTTTTAAGTCGGAGTTTTTATGCAAGAGTTGTTATATTGACTTGGTGATATTTAACTCCGATATGAATGATGAGTCAGAAACCGGATGTCGACTATGAAATATCCGGACAAACAGGAAAAAATATTCAATTGGATATGAAAATATTTTTGATAGCAAGTGTTCAACGTTTTGGATTAGAATTTTAATAATTTCACGATCTGTTTATGTAAAATGTTTGATGGATAATGAGAAATTAGAATTTTCTTGATCGATTAATTTGGAAGAGACAAATAAAAAAAGTTCAGTCGTTAAAAAATGAATTTCGAGGTTGGTGTAATTACTTTAACCTCACCACGTCAGTATCGAAAGGTGTTAAAATCGTTTGAACATGCGAGGATTATGTGAATTGCGATTCCAATGTCATCTCATTTTTCCTCTGGACGTTAGGTCACTGTAAAACCAATCGTTAAAATTTTCGCAAGGTTGCTACATCGCGAAACGCCAACACCTGATTTTTAAATGCTTTATCATATCAATTTCCTCAATTTTACACTGAGAGAATTTTCGATTAAATTTTAACGTCAAATCGCTAGAAAAATTACTATATTGCATGGTAATATGGGGACATTGTGGCAGTCAAGGAAATATCGTCGGTAACATAGGAATTTATGAAGGGCACCTATGAAATTTTACCATGCACTAGGTAAAATTTACTCGAAAATGATATAGATTTTGTTTTGAAATATATTGAAAAATCACCATGTACATGGTAAAATTTACCATGCACACATTAAAAAATTACAGTGGTTTCGTAAATTTTCC